>VCNE01009763.1:0-12749 GCA_009869805.1 Oncopodura yosiiana
ATGTAGTTTAGGCGTAGATTGTAGAATTATAATATTTTTGTTAATTATGTAGTTTAAACGTAGATTGGAGAATTCTAATATTTTTGTTGGTTATGTAGTTTAGGCGTAGATTGTAGAATTCTAATATTTTTGTTGGTTATGTAGTTTAGGCGTAGATTGTAGAATTCTAATATTTTTGTTGGTTATGTAGTTTAGGCGTAGATTGTAGAATTTTCAGTTTAGTTTTTTGCAGTTCTATATTGTAGAGTAGAAAAATTTTGACATAGAATTAACATTTCTGGTATTATACTACTATTATAAATTAATTTTAAATTTTGATACAAATTAGAAACTGAAATAGGTTAGGTTAAATTTTTTTAACGCATAAAGTTGTGAGTGCCAATCTTTTCTTTAGTGGATAAAGATCGATACTCTGGTGGTGGACTATCATAATGGTTCAAATTCAATGATGGATAGATTGAGGGAGCTGTTGGCAAGAAATTTGGCCGAGATGATGATGATGTTGATGGTGGTGGTGGTGCTTCAATTGAAAGAACAACATGCCCTTGTTGATTGTTGAATTGTGCTGTGCCATTTTCATTTTCTTCAGTTGGTGGACGACACGTACAGCATTTTCTTAAAGTTTTAAAAAAGTTTGACAAAATCATGCTAGCCCATGAGTTGATACAAGGAGAACAATAACAAAGTAATCCAATTCCAACAGCAGTAGCTACAAATGGTAGTATGTAAAATATTATTCCCCAAAACATCGCTTTTAGTGGATTCCAAATCATTGATTGGACAGTATCAGCAATATCATCTTTTGTTTCAGCTGCATCTTCCTCATCATACAAAGCTTTCACCACCAAGTTTGCCTTCTTTACATCTTCCATCATTTTACGAAGTGATTCTTTTGCAGATAAATCTTCAAATGAATACTGTCCACTACTAGTAAATTTTGTAACAGGATAAACTAGTGCTGGATCAACAAGTCCTACAAAACACAAATTACAGAAACATTATATGCCATGTTACAATATATAATAGCTGTGCATAATGATTTATTATTATTTAATTCTATACCTGGATTTGGTATGGTCTCAAAGCTATGGATGACACGATTCTTTAGATTATACGTTCTTGAGCCAGATTTAAAATAAAATTCTCGACTACAAGGAGCAGGTGTATAGTTGTTGACTAGCTCATGTCCAAGTCCTAACCATCCTTTATGTTGCTCTATTCCAATATAATATATAACAGGCCATTCTGCTGCACAAACATCAGATGATGTCTCAAAGCGATAATTATAAATCTGCCGGCACTCATACACTGCAAAGCAAAAATTATTTATTATTATATATTTTATTTATATTTATTATTATATATATTATTTACATATATTTTTATGTTTACAATAAATTCAATATATGGCACATAATTTTAAATATAATTCTCACCAGCTATAACGTCGCCTAACATTATACCAGTATAGCCAGGTCCAAAGCTAGCACGGACTAACAAACTGGTTTCACCAGCAATGGCAGCAGCTACGGACATTCTTGTAGTCATCTGGTTATTGAGACAAATTCTTTGCCTCATTTCCAAGGCAAGCTCCCTAGTTAACTTTTCTAAAAATTGAAACTGTGCATTCAAATATGCTTGGGATGAAAATTTTGCTTCTGCTGAACGTTTCTTTCTTGGTGTTAGCATTGTTAGTATTTCTTCTGTTTGAGTGAATGCATAATATTTGTGATCTGGAGTGAAAAAGATTCCTTGTTCTGACAGAGCAAAATTCTTCTTACAGAGAGGAGTTGATGAAATACCAGTCAAGACCATTGTAATTGATGGACAAACAATAGTCCCATCAATTTCTAGACAACTGACTTGTTGGCCTTTGACCAAATTACACTGTGGCCGATCATCTGTCAAATGAAAAAAAGAAAATTTATATATAAAAATATGTTGAATTATCATTTATATACGAATCATGAAAACGAAGATGTTGAATTAATATCTGATCTTTTGATGATAATAAACCAAGAGATATTGTACAGTACTAGTCTATAGTCAAAACATAACATGCAACAACAATGCATCTTGTACGTTATTATAAGTAACTAGTGGCCAAATCTACTCTGTAATTGGTTTAAATACGTTTCTTAATTATTATAATAAAATCTCGCTGGAAAGTTGTAAGTAACCTGAAAATAAAAAGGAAATGATAGTACACATAGCTAGACGCCACTTGTATTTTATATGTAGTCCGTGCAGTTGAATTGGATACTTACACCATACACACACTATCGTTTTATAAAAGGTTATTGATAAGCATAATCTCTTGCAGAATTACTACGTAATAAAAATCTTAATATGTTGCATCTTCTCAGAAAATATTTCGAACAAAATAATAAGTGCACAGGGAAATTGATATATGAATCTCAATTTTTTTTATCTATTTAGTTATATATATATTTAAGTTCCTCATTTCAATATTTACTCTGTCTTCTTGTAAGACACTAGTAAGACATTAGTACAAATTTTGTCTAACCTAACCTTGATTATTTTAACATGTGAGTCGTTTCTTTCTTCAAAATATATATATAAAGTTTATATAAAGTAATGTTTCACCTGGACTCCAGATTAAAATTCCTCTCTCAGTGGGACATGAGCCTACTGCTATGAAACACTTTTCAGTAGTATGAGCCATTGTCTCAATTTCTTCACTTTTTGATGATACGCCTAGATGTTCCATCTTGGCAAAGAAATAGTCAGTTCCCTTTTTCTCATTTGTCCAAGGCCACCTAAAAAGAATTACAATTCCTCTTATAATGTGTATGAACCAGTTTCATTATATTTAAAATTATTTGTTGCTCACTGATATTCAATTGACATATCATTTTGAAAAGCGTACAATCCATCACGTATTGGTTTCATTACATTATCATCAGGTGTTTTATGATTTTTCACCATTTGTTGACACTGAGTTGCAGTAAGTGGTTCAATAACATCACTAGAGTCAGGAATTTTGTAGCCCAAAAGAGTCACAGTCTTCACTCTATATCTAAAGAAGACCAAAATAAATTATTATTATAACTTTTCTAATAAGTTATTATGTCATTATTACTTTAGTAAGTATTTATAGTTATTAAATACGTACCTTTTTATTGCCCAACATTCAAATCCGGACATGTGCTGACCGACAACGTCCTCATAAAATATGGTGATATTGAGCACCTTTTGTTGAGTTTTTTCTGTTGCCGGTTGGAAATTACAATCTTGGTGGACTGGAAGATTGTATTTAGCTCCATTTAGACCAACTCGGCAATCATAAATTGGAGTTTTATGAGGGCCATTAGACGTAAAGAAATCTTCATCTTCATTTGGTTTAGAGAGGCTGAGTGCTTTCAAGCCAGCTGGACAAAACAAAAAATGATATACACATATAGCATTACTATTATTATGTGCTGTTGTTAATTGCGCAAGCGGCATTTTCGGCCATTTCATTTGTGCTTTGCCTCTTTGTTCATTCTAACATGACTTTCATATTGCCCCATCCATTATGTGTTAAAAAAGACTTGAGAGAGAAATACTCAGGAATGTGATGAGCATGCAAAATTTTACAATTGTGAGTCAACGACGGCGTCAGTGCAAAGTCCAACTGTAGAAATCCTTTAACAACTTGTGACAAAAAACTCTCTAAAACTAATACTTTAACTGAAAAAATACTTTCTGAACATGTTTTTGAAGACATTAAAAGTATGTAATAAATTCTATAATTCTACAAGATGCCAAATATGAAGATTCTATTCTTTAATATTATACTAAAAATTATTTTCTGCTTTTGGTCCAACTAACTAAAATTAATTACCTATTTCAAAATGATATTTTAATTAAATATTTTATTACTTTTTTCTGCTTTAGTGGTTGTTGCATTTTTGATCAGTTTCATTATATCATCCAATCCAGAATCCTGTGCTGAGACTTGGATAGCAATCATACAGCAGAAAAACCCAAACCTAAAATAGAAAATTAAAGTTTCTTAATCAGACTCAAGAAATGACAACCATTCTTATTGGCACAATATTTTTATTTCTGTTTCTTTGTTTTAGGGTAAATATAAATTATAACTTACCACATAGATTTAATGAACCACGTCATTTTTTCACCTTGAAACACTTTTAGACAGTGAAGACAACGACAACAATTCAAACTGGTCTAGATTGATTTTATTGTTAACTGATATTTTTTGAAATAACAAAATGATATATGACAAAATAACAAAAAAAAACTTTAAAGTCACAAAAAATACGTCAACTGATATTGAACGCTAAGACGCGAGTGACTTACTCTATATCCAGAGCCAATGAAGATATTTAGGGCATGGCATGTAAAATTAACCTTAAAGATTTTCTGCTTTGCATATCTTATCAGATGCATAACGGTTATGTATGATTAGGTTGATAGAAAGATGTTTTGGTCTTCTTTTCTCTGGACAGTAGTATTTACATAGGGGTTTTGTTACCCAGAAAAAACCTTACTGAAATATGTATTTGCCAATTAATTTTTACCATACATTTCTGCTATATTTATATGTTGCAATTTTCAACCCCCTATTTATCTAACTACAAATCTTCATGCGTAATTTCTTGGCTCGTTTTTATTTTGTATTTTCATGAGCTCCTTTTTGGTTTTCTGTGCATTTCTAAAATTACTCAACAAATTAAAAAAATGGATAACTTTAGACATAAATTAAAACAACTAGCAGCACCATTGACCCTCGAGAAAATGGAAGCAATTTATTTGTCACTTGTGAACAATGTAGACACCATCAACAGCAAACAACCTGAAATAACAAAACTAAGAGATGCCCAAGTTAAATCTATTTTCCACATGGTCAATCAATCTGATGTACTTCATGTTGCTAGTTGTGGCTCAGGAAAAACTACAGCGATAATAGCACCAATGCAAATTGCAAGTAGTTTAAATCAAGTGAGATTTTTAAATTTTTAATATAAATTGACTAAATGTGCCTCGTTTGTAATTATATGATAATTAAAATAATATTTTAGGACTTTCAGTCATTGGTTAGTATAATAATACTTCCTATCAAAGGACTTATCTTTGATTATGAGAGAAAATTGACAGATATGGGATTGCAATTTTTAACAGTCACAAATGAACTAGTTAAGAATGATACCAATTGTGAGTTTTTTCTATTTATGTTGAATTTTTGTTACTACTATTATGATTATTACTTACAAAGGGTACAAACCTTCAGGGAAACCACTCTATGTGCTTTGTTCACCTGAGACTGCTATGCTAGACAACTTTAAGTCAATTTTTAAATTGTCTTCAATTTTTGGAATTTTTGTGGATGAGGCTCATAGTGTCATTACATGGTAAAGTAATGCTAAATTTTCAAATAATAATTTTACTTGAGTGTCTTATATAATACATTTATATTGTAGGGGTTCAGGTCATATTGAAGGAAAATCGTTGGACGCGGCTGCTAAATTGGCATTTAGGTCTTCTTATGGTCAACTGCATACATTACGAGCTTACACTGATTGCCCTCTTGGGCTTTACACTGCGACATTGACTCCAACAATGATCCTTCAACTTGGAGAATTGACGGCAGTTGATATGAAAACATGCAAGAAAATTGTCGATAATATTGACAGGTGAAATATCTTTTTACGTGACTTACAAAAATATATTTAGTTGTATATCAGCGTATTTTTTGACTTTTTAGGCCCAATATATTTTTGAGTTTAGAAAATGCTTCTAGTGACTTTAATCAATTAAACTTCATTGGTGATGACATTATCCAAAATGGACCAAATGCCAAAAAATATTTGATTTACTTGAATACAATTGATGAGGTCACTAGAGCTTTTTTTCATATGGGAATATATTTAGGAGATTATTGGAAGGATGAAGTTACTAAAGAGCTCAGAGTAGCAATTTATACTGGAGTAGGAACAGATGTTTCCAAGAAAATGGTCTATGAAAAGTTTAGAGAAGAAAATTCATCACTCAAGGTAGTTTTTGCGACATCAGCATTCGGAGTTGGTAAGCCTTTAAACCTTTTGATCCTTGATATTATTATATGAAAAATGTTGTTACAAAATATATTATAAATATATATATAAATGGTGTTTCTCTACAGGAATTGATATTAAAGATATCGACAAGTGCATCTTATTCGGATTACCACCGGAAGGATTAGCTGGATGGCAAATGCTGGGCAGATGGTAAAATTCTTTGCTATGAAATAAATTAGAATATTACATATTCATATAATAACTGCTATTTATTACATTAACAGTGGCAGAAATGGACAGCCAGCAGAAACTAAAATTTTTGCATTTAAATCTGCTTTTTATAGAAGCCAAAATGGAAAATTTGAGCTCAAAAATGATAAATGTATTAGATTACAATTTTTGCATGTGTTGTTTGGTGGAGAAAAAGCTACAATTACTCATATTTCTTGTTCAAATGATAATTGTGATGGAGCAATATGCATTGAGTGCACAGCTTGTAAATGTTGCACAGTTTGTGCAAGAGAATGCAAATGTAAAACAACAATGCATGTTGATTAATTGATTTTTATTTTCTGATGTTGGATATACTGTTAAATATATATATATCAACAACAAAGCTTCAATTATATTATATATTATCAATATATATTTCAATTTAATTGTATTTTAGATAAAAATAATAATAAATAAAATAATAATTCTTCAAAATTAGGCTAATTTACCAAAAATATGTACATAATATGTACATGTATGTGCATCTCATCATAGCATGTCACCATATAAGAAGCTAAAGAAATGTTTGTCATTTTCATGATCGGCTCTAGCTGCAACAACTGGCAACAGAATTTTGCAAAGTCAGCATTTCTTACAGTTATTGGCAGCAAGGAGTAGACATTTTATTTCTTCATCTAATTTTTTATTTTTAATTATTAAAGAAGACAAATTATTACTCGAAATTAAATTTACAATTAAGTACTTCAAGTTCTAAGTCTAAACTAGCAATAGTGACATCACTGTAATCGAATAAGTTGATTACACGTTGTATAACATGTCGTGCTTTAAATGTGACAGTGAATTAAAAAAGAAAAAAACTGTTTCTGGAAAAGCTAAATTGTTTAGAAATAATAATGTCACAATCTCACAAGCTATTCATTGTTTGTACTTCAAGTGTATTCCAATTGTAGAAATTGAAGATGAATTTGGCGACCTTCATTTGTGCACGACTTGTCACAAGCAAGTGAGCAGTCTCTATAAGTACTATGTAGATTTCACTTCCGTCCAAAATTCTTACATCAGTCACAAATTGGAATTAGTACAAGATAGAGCTGTTAATCAGAATATTAGTAGCCCACGACGTCCACCACCACGTCCACCACCACCAGTACTCCATATTCAACAACGCAACGTAACTCCACCGCCCGGCGATCCACCAGTTTCTCCTCCAAGAATTGTAGTAATGGCAAAACCAAGAACTCCAATTAGACGAGTTATCAAAAGAGCTACACAAAATCTTCGGCAACGAACAGCATTGCACAATACATTCACTACTCATATTAGGAATGACATGAATAAGTTCATCGAGTGCACTCAAACTTTAAGACAAGACAAAAAGTATTCAACAAAAGTCCTCAACTTTGATGAAGTTGTAGAAGAATTAAAAGAAAATGCGCCATGGGTGTATACAACATTAAGAGCTATTTGTGGTCTTAGAAAAAGTCAAAAGAAACTTCCAAAAGCCGCTGTAGCTGCTCTAGCTATTTTAGCTAATATAAAGTCCAATCAAGTCAATGGGTTTCAAAAAATGATGGGAATGATTCTAGCTAGGTCTCATGTAAAGAAAACGGTAATTTAATTATCAATAAGTAGTTCATTAGTATAATCAAATATGAGACACACCAATGAAAACATTACTACAACAGTATAGGATGAGAGTATGTACCTTTTTTGATGAGCACAAGTAATAATACATTATTATTTATATATACTGACATGTATAGTCTAGAAATATTAGAACTGTGTATTTCATGTAGACTTAAAATTAAAATAACCAAAATTGCTCAAGTGGGTGATCTTTCACTGATATTACATTTTACACAACTTTTTTTTTTAATTTTACAAAAAAGACACCCGAAAGAGTGACTGACTAACATAGTGTACTGTATCAATTGACTTTTACTCACGCACTCTTTTTTTTACCACAATAGCTATACTACAAACTCAACCGAATGGGAATTTCAGTTTCTTATTCAACCAACAACAGAGAGATGAAGAAAGTGAGCCAAGATTTTGACAAAACATTACTTGAATATAAAAAGGTATTTATTTTTCCTATTAATTAAAATTATTACTAACTAACCTCAATCAAAGTTACAACTCTTAATTAAATTAATAATTTAATTTACTTAACTTAATTCAGAAAATTGAAGATATTTTGGAATCAATAACAAATGGCACCTCAACCCAACCGCTAAATAAAGCATATGAAGGCATAATGGTCATCCTGGATAATCTAAATTTCGCCCTCCATCAACATTTCACCAACAGTAAGCATCGACCAAAGCAATTTAATGGAAATTAATGCAATTTAATGGCAGCTGCAATAATTAATAGAGTAAAGCAAAAAATAGATGAGGTTATGCAAGCTAGAGAGTGTAAACTAGCTGCTGAATTAGATGACAGAAGTTTTCTTCTGACAGAAGATGAAATTGAGTTGTTAAAATTAGAACACGTAACACTTATAAAAATTATGTTAATTGATAATATGAAAATGTTTGAAAAGTGTAGAGGTGACGAGTCCTTAGTAATGAAACACGAGTATTTCGAAGAGGCTTCTAAAAAAAGTGAGATTATTTCTTTAGGTACTTGGCCATATGATGAAAATAAAACACCAGGTCTAGTGAAAATGATAAAAGAATTAGAAAAATATGTTCCAAAAAAGCCAGACAGGTCTTATTTACAACAAATACTAGCTGGTGATGGACTAACTTTTAAAAGGGTTTTGAATGCTAAATTTCATCGTGGCGCTATGCAATCAGTAGCTGATAAGTTGGATTTTTATAGCCCTCAATTAGGCCAATGGCACACGCGGTTATTATTGTTGACTAAAGACATGCGAAAGTTTTTTAAGTCTCCAACATTATCAAAAGATAGAGGAACTCTAGGTCACTTTAGAAGTCTATTTGGTCATTATGATGTTCAAAAAGATACAAAAAAGTGTTTCAATCAAAGTAGAAATCTTATGAGATTTACATGTGAAGCCTATATAACAGCATTTGCAATGAAGGAGTTGAATATTAATGATAAAGATAGCACAGAAAGATCAGAAGGAAAAAATAAGCAAGAACTAATGCGTGACTTAGATTTGCTAGCTAGAAAAGTTTTTAATTTTGAGTGGCATGAATGTAATAAGGGTGCATATCAAAAAAATTTTTGCTACGAGTTTTGCAATTTAACATTAGAAGAAACTGAAGAATTGCAAAAATCTGATGAGAGTTGGATGGATTGGTTAGGTTGCCACTCTGTAACATGTAATAGAAATTGGGTCCATAGAAATTGTGCTATCAAAGCAGGACGTGGTTGTTTTGTTCCAAAAGTCCAAGAAGAAGTGCATTTAGATGCTAACATTGATGATGCTCGACCAGAAGTTGGTACATTCCTAAATAATCCAAAAGGAGCAGAAAGTGATGATGAAGACTGGGTGGATATTCTTCCAGATGATAATGATGATGACGAAGAAGAAGAAAGAATTACTGAAGAGAGTGAGCAAAGTGTTTTGTTTGAAAACATTAACAATAGTAAAGGTCTTATAGATGAAGAGAAGAAGAATTTCTTTTGCTCTGAAGAGTGTTACAATGGAGCTGTAGATAAAAAATTGGCCTATAGTAAAGGATTGATTTATAGCACACTAAGAGCTGAAGGCTATCGCCATGCTATCAGATTTATGGATGGAAAAAGATTGGTGGCTCATACTAAATTACATTTAATACAGTTCATGAATGCAAATCATCCTACATACCAAAGTGCAACCATCGATCTTCTATCAATGATTCATGGAACAGAACCAAGTCATATTTCATTTTCGTTAATAAATAATTGTTGCATAAATATTATTGGAGGAGTAGGTAACAATTTAGAATGTGATCTAGTGACAGAATTCCTAGTTAAATTAATGAAAGAGTGGTTGTCTTCAGCAAAAGGGAAACTGAGTGATGAGTGGGTTCTCATTAAATCTAGATGCGCTGCATTATCAGATAAAATGGCAAAAGATTTAGCTAAAGAATTAAATGAAAGTGAAAGCTTTTCATCAAAACATCAAGTTAGATATAGAGATGACATCATGGCTGCAGTAGATATTTTACTTAAAGAAGAATTGTTGTGTGACAGAGGTAAAAGAGAGCATAGCTCTTTTAAGTCTTTCAACATGACTGATCATTTTGTTGATAATGTATTGAAGATGAAACAAATAATATTGAAGCGTTGTAAAATAATAGATTTTGCTAAAAAATGTGAAAAATATATTTTACCAGGTGATCCAGCAAGCACAAATGATGGACATGGTGAACAAAATGATAATGAGAATGTCATGTGCCCAATGGCATATGATGATCATGATTATTGTTGTTAAATATATGAAAAGTAAAAAAGCATGTAAATAATTTTAAATTAAAATTGTGCTACACTGTTGTACAAGAGTTAAATATTAATGAAATATAATAACATGTAAGTAGTAAGTAAGTGATACTATGTGCCGTCACTAAAGATAAAACTAACATAGTGCTAATGAACAGCTGCAATTAATGACTACAGCAGTATGCTATGATATATGTACATATCAATATAATTTTGTTTGTATGACATAACAAATAATAATATTTCAAGTATGTAAAGATTTTGAATTTATTAATTATTAATTTTTAATAAAATTACAAGAAATCCGTAAATCTCTTATGTATTCATCATATAAATGCATCAAGATTATAATAGCAAGTTATGATAGTATACAACAGTATATATTATGCATATATCTGTACTACACAACAACATAAAACTATATATAAATATTGTAGTTCAAGCTCAAGGTTAAACAGCGAAGCAAAATTGCATGGAGTTTGTAAGTGGGTCAGCAGTATTATATACGTTACATATTATTATATTATTATACTCCATCGCCATCTCCATATGTTTGTTAGGTTAGAGTTAAGAGAGTATGTAAAGGTGTGCAAAACACACTGGACCAACTATAGTGGTATTTTTCTTTAATGAATGAATTTGGTAGTAAATAATCGATTGTTGATGAGAAAACTTACATGTTATTAGGCTTTACTGTATAGTATTGATTTATTATTATCAGGCTTTATATAATTAAAATTACACTAATTATAAAGTCATCATATACAGGAATGTAATAATAACACAACATGCGAAGGTTCGTACAAAGTTATAATTAAGATTCACAATTGAAATTTAATGAGTAATCCATCATTATTCATTAATGTAGTTTTATCTAGTAAATTATCTAAAATCTATGAACTTATCTAGGAACTATCTATGATGTTCCTATAATTTATAGTAGAAAATGAAGATAATGATTGATTGATTGATTTATTAGTTCTCTGTGAGCCAATGGCCCATAGAACATAAAGAAATTCTAAGTCTACACTTGATAACAAACTATTAGTTAATTTAGTTCCATTTAGTGATTTTATCACATAACTATAAATTACCTTAATTATAACAATATTATTAGAATCTAAAATCTCACATTAGAAAATGAAGAGAAAAGTATTGTGTCGCAACCGCAGCATTTTTTAAATATCCTAGTCGAACATATTTAAGTAATAAAATATTTGACTGTAACATAGAATAATAAGTTTTTGGTTTATGCATTTAATATTTTATTTCTAAAAAGGTCAGCAACATAGATAAACATTTATTTGACATATCCGTAGAAAAACATCATGACAAACAAGTCATAAAAGAAAACAGTATGAAAAATGTTATATAGTGAGCATAAAATCATATATAAATGTGTATACACAATTTATGGTGAAATTTGATGTCTCTCAAATAACAATTAACAACATACTGTACAAAATTAGAATGAAACCAGAATCGAGATATATGATTAAAATTTTGCATAATTTTCTACACATCACAATACAAACTATAAATATTTTACTACGATTTAATATTCTGTGTTTAATATTGCTACTTTCTCATCCTATACACTAAAGGTCACATTGTGAATAAAAGATAGCTACATACTGTGAGCTGAAATACTTTATTTCATCAATAAAAAGATTTTATGCTGGGCTATGGTGTGTACCGGTGTCGAAATCCTCCGTCAACATTCACAGTGAATGTCCCATTTAATTTAACATGTAATAGAACTTTATCAACTTGATCCTAGACCGTGTGATGAGTTTAAAACGACATCGCGCGGTATAGTTCTAGGCTATTTAGTGACTTGTTGTAAAAAAAGTGCAACGATACACACACGACACATTCATTCTAATTTGCGAATTACGAGAATTATGCAAATTACAAAAAGTTGACATTTGACTCTGTGATAAACTCTTCACTGTAGGTATAATAATCACAATCTCTCGGTTGGCAGCTCAGTAAACTCAATTTGCTTCTACTACAAGAAGAACAGTAAGAAGACATTATTATAGGATAATAAAATTTGCAAGTATAATACAATTACTACTATAAAATAATAGAGAT
>VCNE01009783.1:0-16154 GCA_009869805.1 Oncopodura yosiiana
AATGTCGATACTTTCTTCTTCAATTTCTTGTCCATATTCATTGTTATGTAAGGATTTGAAAAAGTTTTGAATTAAAGATGATGCTTTTGATGACTTGTAAATTATTTTTAGATATGGTTGTTTTTTACTAGAAATGTCTGCCACTTTGATCATTTTCAGAATTTTCTTTGATAAAATTAGTAAGTTGTTTTTTAAGTGACATACATTGTTCACTTTTGATAATTTTAGATGTTGGTAAATATAGAAAAGGTTGAAATCCAACAACATGACAGTATACATTAATTTTTTCAATTGTTGAACCATAAATTCTATGAAATTTATAAAAATAATTTTAAAATTAATAAAATTGAAAAGTAATTCAACTAGAAAAAAAATGTACCTGAAACAAGGCTCAGAACTATCCTTTCCATTCTTATCCATTCTATTTGTTACGATTCACATATAGTTAAGCTTAAAGAAATTTCATATTAAAAATGACAGTTTTTTTATGTAGTTTTACAAATAACTTTCTCAACTTCATTAATAAGATAACTCTAAATATTTCTTTGATGCTCGAAATTTGTAAAACCTAGCATAAATCTTTGGCAAATGAACTACTAATTAAACTTCAACCAGTCATGAGTAAAAGTTACCCAATGATGGTTGAAAATAAGCCATCCGCTATATATTATGCAACTTTATAACTCCAATGAATTTAGATGAAAAAGTAAAAATGCTACAAAATACTTTTCTGTATAATTTTGATCGAATACATTTTATTTACTTAAATGATAAATGAAATGATATAACTGTACAGTATATTGTTACATGTTATAGTTCAGAAATTTACATTATTAGGACTAGAAAATAATCTAAATATATATGTCTGTTTCGTAGTGTGTCAATATATGCATCATTTGTTTCTGAAGACACACAACTGAAGGATCAGGAGATTCATTTTTGAATCCTGTGTACCACATCTTGAAACTTGTTCCATTCCAAATCAACTCCATGTCATTTAGTAAACTAGTATACTCATCCAGTATCTCTTGAGAGAATCATGATTTCGATTTGAATCCATCTCCAGGTTTTTAATGAAGATTAATTTCTTTTCCATATACATATAAAAAAAATTATACATATAATACACACTAACGATTACAGAAAGTAGTTTGAATGCATTTTTACCAAAAAGATGATGAAAGTAATTGTCCTGGAATTTTTGGAGCATGATTGCAATCTTGTCTCGAATGGGAATTGTAGCTGAGTTCTGATCTTTAGTATTTTTCACTCGATATAATTCATTAAGGCTAGATCCATCTGCATAATAAAATAATTATATAACACATGAATTTTAATGTTAGGTAACAGTAAAAATGCACTACTTACTGAGATCTGGATTAAATGAATCTTGCATTGTAAATTCGGGAAATTAATGAAGTTAATAAATTAATTTAAAAAAATTTAAAAATTCTCAAGAGTCTTTAACTCTTTATGACGTCTTGACGGTTAATGAGCTTAAATTGCTTGATATGACATAGGAGCTAAAGAAAAAGAAACATGGGGTTTTACATGTTAATTCTCTTATGGGGTTTTACAGCTTAGAAAAATCCTTATGGGGTTTTACATGTTAAAAATTTCTTATGGGGTTTTACAGCTTAAAACAATCCTTATGGGGTTTTACAGCTTAAGAATTCCTTATGGGGTTTTACATGTTAAAAATTCTTATAGGGTTTTACAGCTTAAGAATTCCTTATGGGGTTTTACATGTTAAAAATTTTTATAGGGTTTTACAGCTTAAGAATTCCTTATGAGGTTTTACATGTTAAAAATTCTTATAGGGTTTTACAGCTTGGAAAATTTCTTTGTTCTCAAAAATCAATGTGGCTCACTGTAGATGGTATTAGGAGCTCACTTACACTTTAGACTTTATCCTGTCAAGAACTTTTTTAAACAAGTTACTATTATAAATATTTTCTGATTATCATATTCGCAGTAATTAATTCTTATCCAACCTCCACCTAATTTAAAAAAAAAATGAAAATGTCAATGTGGACATGGTTTTTCTCCTGCTATATAAGAGAACAACGTGTCCCGTATTTGAAAAAAGTCGAAGAGGTTGAAGATTTTGTGGTTGCATTCGCCCATTATTCCCCAGATGTCACTGGGACAATTTGTACCTAGCCAGACGAGAGATTGTTGGATCCTGGCATATATTGGTGGAGCTTTTTGCATTGCATGGAACTTCGTTGTCTGCCATCGAGTTCACTGAAGAAAGGAAGGAAATGATGGCAGGAAGCATGAAAAAATCTTTTGGGGAAGATCCATTTTTTCGTCGACTTCTGGTAACTCTTCTCTCCAAGTTTGCCATCGCTAGAGGCTCATATGAGATCAAACCATTTCCAGAAGAAGACCATTTTACTGGAAAACTTTGGGATGGGCCATTAGAAGCATCATCAAGAATACTCAATGTCTTCAAAGATTTCATGACTTCATCATCCAAACATGAATTAAGAAAAGTCAAATGTCCATGTCAACAACGGTAAGTTTTTTTCACAGTGTAGTAAGTAAGTACAAGTATCACATCAACTAATAATAATGTCTTGGTTCATTTCAGAAGCAGAAGAAAGTTCTTCAAACACTTTTACTAGTTCTCTACCAACAACAATTAAAGATAAAGCTTTAGACATTCTCAAAAAGATTGATAATCCCTTCTTTAAGAAAACTTTCGGTAAGTAAAATTTTATAATTACCCTTTTTCGATTAGATATTATATTGAGTATCCTCTTTAAATAATTGTTTTAATAATTTCTTTTTTTCAGAAAATGAAATTAAATGCATTGAGGACTTGCAATCTGAAATTGGTACTCGACTCGAAAATGGAATTCGAGACAACTCAGATATTCTTAAAATCATTACTTATAAGTGGGAAGATCTTCACGTCAACCTGAAAATTGTTGTTGAAGGAATAGATTCTATTGCTAGTGCTAATCTTCAAAAATAGAAGTCATGATTACTAACTAATTACTGCATACATTAATTACTTCTACTACGATAAATTATTATTATCATGAATTGTTATTATTGTCATGACTGAACTACTATTACAATTAATTACTATTACTATTACAATAACCTTATATCTAATACGTACTAAACAATTGAGACAATAAATTCATCCAGTATCATTCATAAAACCTTAACAACTTCTTGCAAAAATTTATTACAATCTTCAACGTAAACTAAAAAGTTATATTAAAAGCCTTATAGTTGTAACAGACATGTCAACTTTTTTCATGTGGATTTACAACTTGAAGTCCTCTTATAAGGTTTTACATGTTATATTCCGCCTTTGTTGTGCAGGCTAATTAACTAGCTAGTTTAGCTGTAAGATTCCACATATGCTTCTTGACATCTAGAGAAGTCCCATAAAGTAAATTAATGTAAAAATAAGTTTTTGTTATTCATATCCATGTATTACCATCTAAAACTGCATTACATTAATTAGATAATTAGATAATAATACAGTAAGGTAATAATTAGATAATTAATTTTGTAAATCTTGAGATAATTAACTAGTGATATTATTCAGGTTGTAAATTTTACAATGTAAATCACATAATAAATTTTCTAACATGTAAAACCCATAAGAAAATTTTCCAAGCTGTAAAACCCCATAAGAGAATTAAGCTGTAAAACCCCATAAGAGAATTAACATGTAAAACCCCATAAGGATTTTTTAAGCTGTAAAACCCCATAAGAGAATTAACATGTAAAACCCCATAAGGATTTTTTAAGCTGTAAAACCCTATGCTTCTTTGTTTCATGATCAATATAGGGTCATGTCAGAAAGCATTTTAGCTCATTCACTATTAAGACATTGAAAGAGCAACACTTTATGTCAATTTCTCCAGTCAATTTCTACAGTCAATTTCTACAGTCAATTTCTACAGTCAATTTCTCCAGTCAAGTTCCCCAGTCAAGTTTCCCAGTCAAGTTCTACAGTCAAGTCCTACAGTCAAGTTCCCCAGTCAATTCTTCCAATCATGAAACTTTCAACATTTGTCCACAAATTCTTCCAGGACACAACTCCATTTCGCCATATGAGAAGCAAGCCGATGAAGGATCTGGCCTCCATTGAAGAAATCCAAGACTTTGCTTTTGGTTTAGTTTTATATTCAATTAATCGTGATGTGGCTCTGTGGGTCAACTTGTTTGACAAGGAGTCAAACTCGGTCTCCAAGCAAGTAGATGGAAACGTCAGAGATTTATAGTGTCCCATATGGAGGAATTTGGCTCGTCTTCGAGAATTCTTGGCCTAAATAGAAATGCAACTGCGAAGAATTTATATTCATCAAGGCTCTTCATCTTAATTAATTATGATAAGAGACCCATCATCAAAAGTCTTGTCTGCACTTTGCTTCAAAAAGTTGCAAGTAAGTTTTTTAAATAAGTTTTTTTTTCCTAATAAATTTCAACTAACAAATTACATTTTTCATTCTTACAGCTTCCATTGGCATGTCAACTGCTGGAGTCATAGCCAGCGACTTTGTTCTAGAGGACGAAGACATTGAGCAACGCCTTCAGCTTCCTCATTTAATACAAGATCAAGTTTTAAAGAAATTTCCTCATTCAACAAATGTAGCAGAAGTAAACTTTTTTGCTAAGAACAAAAGGACTGCTGAGGAGCCTTCTTGTTCTTCTTCCACAAGTAAGTGTAATAGTTAAATTAAATCAACACAGAATTTGAAAATGAAAATCTAAATTGTTTTTTTTTCATTTTTAATTTCAGGCATCATTTCAAAAATCACTGGGTATGAACCCTCTGAGACTGTTAGTACCGCATCCAAAAGACGAAGAACATTGTCATCGGCTTCTTTATCATCAAATATTCCTACTCTTGCACTTGTTGAAACTCCAGAGCCCAGTACTGCCATTGTACCAATTAATGATTTACCTGATGATGTTCCTGCAATTGCTACTCAACCATCATCAAATGACAATCAGTCACTTCTGGCAGAGGTCTCCAAGACAAGAATATAGGACCATATTTTGGTAAGCTATTAAGCCTCACTTACTTGAAAAAATTGTAATGTATGAAATAGAATAATAATATATATAATGTTTTGTTTTAAATAGCTAATGTAAAGACACGCATCTCAACTTACAAGAGTCAGGAGGAGAAGTTTCGCCAAGAAAAGGACTTGGCCCTTGATGTCCGGAATCAGGCAGATGATGTGTTCCAGCAGGCTTGTGAGATGTTTGAAGAAGAGTCGAAAAAAGTCTCCGCTAAACTTAAAAATATTGAAGAACAAGTGCAGATTTGTTTGGTTGGAGATGAAGTTATGAAATATCACAAAGAATTGAAGGCTGTCAACACAGAAGTGAGCAATAATCCTATGGAGCTTGTACGAGATATGATTCAAGTCTACAAGAAACATCTTGATGACAAAAATTCTTCTTCTTCTTCAAAGGAATCATAAGTTCTTCGAAATGTTAAGATTATGACTTATTAAGATTATGTATATATTTATTATATGATTATGTCTCCATTTTTTTCTCCTTGATTTTCTTAATTATACTACCTTTAATAAATACTTTACATACACTCATTGAACTAAACTGAAATACTTTTTTTTTGTTGCTGTTGTGTTAATTATCATATGCTCATTTTTCAGTAAATGCATACCATATATTTACATCATTTCACTTGATTTTAAACTTTATTATTATTATACAATAATTAACGTGTAAAACTCAAACATGTAAAACCCCATAAGAGAATTTTCCAAGCTGTAAAACCCCATAAGAAAATTAACATGTAAAACCCCATAAGAGAATTAACATGTAAAACCCCATAAGATGTATAATTTGTATACGATTTTATATCTTAATTAAACCAATGTATAAAACAATGCCAAGCATCATGTATTTCACATGTTAAAAATTTTATATAAAAATTTTACCTGTAAAACCCATAAGAAATATAAAGCATGTAAATTCACATAAGAGGTATGAAAAAAATAATGGTTGAAATTTTACTGGTTAAATTTTACCAAATCATGGGTAAATTTTAACCAGTCATGGGTAAATTTTAACCAGTTGTGGGTAAATTTCAACCAAATCATATATAAAGTTTTACAGCTTGTCCGGTAGATGTAAAATCATACTAATAAAGTATAAGCTTTAAACCACATAAGCAAAGTTTAAGATGTAAAATCCCATAAGATATTCATTATGTATTTTTTTACAACTTAATTAAATTGTAATAAAAATTAACATGTAAAACCCCATTAATAAAAACATGACATGTAAAATCCTATTAATAACACATAGTCTGTAAGATGTAAAACCATACAAGATGTAGTTTTACATAAGACAAATATAACATGTAAAACTCCATAAGAAATTTCTAGGCCGTTATTAAACCTTAAAGGCAAAACTATGCAATTCTTTGCAAAGCATACAAAGCATGTAAAACCCCATAAGAAATTTTGTAAGCTGTAAAACCCCATAAGAGAATTAACATGTAAAACCATATAAGAAATATTTTTCATTTAAAACCAATAAGGAATATCTAACATGTAAATTCCCATAAGAGGCATAATGATAATAATATGAAAAGCCCAATATTAAACCTTATGATCTGAAAAAATAATGGTTGAAATTTACCCATTTTACCCAGTTGTGGGTAAATTTTATCCAATTTCAACCAATCATGGATCAAGTTTTACAGCTAGTTAATTTGGTAGATGTAAAATCATACTAATCAATTGTAAGCTGTAAAACCTCATAAGCAAAATTTAAGATGTAAAATCTCATAAGATATTCATTAACTAGTTTTTTGCAAGTAATTAAATTCTAATAAAAAACATAACATGTAAAACTCCATTACTAAAACATGACATGTAAAATCCTATTAATAACACATAGTCTGTAAAATGTAAAACCATACAAGATGTAGTTTTACGTAAGACAAATATAACATGTAAAACCCCATAAGCAAACTTTAAAATGTAAAACCCTATAATGTAGTTTTTTTTTGTCAACCCAATCAATTAGTCGTAATCCTTTTACCCAGAGTTAAATGGAAGAAGAAATCATATAAATTGACGCCAACTTGTCTGACTGATTCAGAGCGCTTTTGAATCTTGATAAGACAACTCTCTCTTTCTCTTATAAATCAAAGTGCAAAAAAAAAAATCAAACTCAAACAAATTCTGTCACATTAATTTATTTTTGTTGCTTTGTCTGTTGCAACAATTTTTCAAAGTAAGTATTTATTTAAAGTGTCATTTTTTTTAATAGTACTAATTAATTAATTTTTTTTGTTTGTTCTTTTTTAACAGATGGAGTATCCTGTTCCTGCCATCACTAATCATTATGGACATGTTATGGAGCTTCCTGTCTTTTTGACGTCTATTCTGTTGCGAACTTTTGAAGAACTTGGAATCGATTTTATGGATCAACAAGGAATTATTAGTCAACCAATTGTTCCTGCTCCTGTTGATATTTTGAATGAAGAACCAATTGGATATCATGAATTAAATTTTTCTATGATTTTTTACATGTAAAATTTCTTATCGGGCGTTACATGTTAATTAGCTTATGAGTTTAGGAAATATGAAAAATTAAGCTATAAATCCATAAGCAAGACTAGGCAATCCTATGCAAAGTAATTAACACGTAAAACCACATGAAATATATTTTATGAGATTTTACATGTCAAATTTCTGATGTAAAGTTTTACAGCTAAACATCTTGTATTATGATTTTACATATTAAACTTCTATTTATGAAACTGAAGTTGAAAATTTACCCATGACTGGTTAAATTTCACCCATTAGTGGTTGAATTTTAACCAGTAATGGGTAAATTTTAGGCAAATCATATTTAAATTCTATTTAAATTAATTTGATGAGTTCATTAATATTATTAGTAACACTAATAAAACTTACCATGTAAAACCTCATAAGCAAACTTTAAATTGTTAAACCCTATAAGGTAATTTCTGTTGCATTAATTTAATTTTGTTGCTTTGTCTGTTGCAACAATTTCTCAAAGTAAGTATTACTTTTTTTAAAAACCTAACCTAACCTGACAAGACAACATTTCTATGATTCTTTGAAAGACAAGCTAATCTTGAAAAAAATAAGTGGTTTTCGTTCACTTGGGACACAGCACATTTAATTGAATTAGGAAATGAAGATATGAAAAAACAAGAGGTGATGAAAAAAACAGAACAGGTGTTTTTAGAAGTAAATAAGAGAGTTGGTTATGAAAAAGGTTACGAAGCCTTGTTAGAGTTAGCTGCATAAGAAGAAATGAAATTAAAAAGACCAAGTAATTTTTCATAGACTCTATAATTCTAGTGAGTAGATTATTGTAACGACTCTAAGTAGAAGTGACCTAAAAAAAATTGGATCAAAAGTTGTTTACGAGAATTTGGTCACGTAAGCCAAATAAGAGCTTCCCAAAGAGTTTTTGACTTTTTGTAGTTGCTATCTTCTAGCATACAAGAAGTTGAAACGGAAGTTTAGGCTATTCTTCAACACATAGAAGAAAGCATAACTCCCACTAGTTCTGGACCTTTATTATTATGTGTAATCTTCGTTCCCTTATAGCATTACATTAGGCCTCGTGTACTAATCAAATCTCGAATTGATATCAATGTATTTAATTATACAATTAGACATGCATGTCAATTAAATATTTATATAGGTGTAATAGTGTAACTGTGCTTTTAAGTATGTCAGAAAATGAATGTGTGATTAAAATTAGTGCTAACAATATGATGTAAATTATATTAATATAGACTTTAGAAACAAGTTTCTAATCCAAATTCTTCTGATGGTTAGATCGTTCTAAGACATATTACTGCTTCTTAGGTTTCAGAGTTGTGCAATAATAGTATATGAGTAAAACTTAATAATTAGATCGCCTGTAATAATATAATATGATGCATATCTAGTTTCTTTGTTATACTGTTTTATTGATCTACAATTGCTACACGACTACATTGACTACATTTTCAGTTCAGAATAATATCTTACTATTGCACAACTTTAGTAACAATTTGCCTCTTTGTGTCAAAATAAAATCTGTTGTTTATATCGCCAGTACGATTTTGCTGCCCAAGATTGTAATATACTGCAACGTCTTCAGCCATGGACTTAATTGACGCAAATGTCTCTTCTCCAGTTGGTATTATTTGATTAGCTGTAGATTGACAATTTTGACGCATCAATTACAATTATTAATACAATTTCATCAAATTTTTATTAAACGAACCTGGCAGTACAAATCCATGTCTTCCCTTATCACGAAGTTCAAATGCGTAAGAAAATTTAATACCAGCTACTCCCTTAGCCTAATTAAGATAATTATAGCTTAAATTAGAAACTTATCAAAATTATATTTAAGAAATTAATGTACCCAATCATGGCTGCCACCAGCTGCAGCGTACAATAAATCTGGAGTACTTCCTGTTCATTTTCATCAAAATTAAGTCGTTAAAAATCTTTTTCGGATTGAATAATTAAGTCTATTATAACGTACCTCCTTTATACTCTGTACCATGTACTGCTGTTAGCCGTTCCAAAGATCTATTTCCAACATACATTAAGTCATCATAATCTGCTGGTCTTGGATTCTCATCATCATAACCCTTTTAGTCCAAGAAAAGTGTATATAAATTAATTAACCGGATAAAATTGATCTGTTAAAATTGATCTTACCCAAGGTAATAATAATAATTGAGAATAGCTATGTACAGTCACAAATAACTTGATGTCATCTTTTTTAGAAAAGATAAATTGTTGTAAAGAAGCAACTTCAGGTTCTGAGGCTGCTGATGGACTAAAAAAATGAATTTAACATACACTTCAAGTTACAAGAGTGTAAATATGCAACAATAGGAATAATTAATTACCCATGATAAACTTGAGAGCATTGATTCTTTGACGTTCCTTTTCCTCCTATATACACAAGAAGGTATAATAATTATATGTTTGAAAAACAATAGATTAGAATCAATTGCGTTGCTTACCCCAGTGAAAATCCCAATTTCTGTTTGGATCTGTTCCTTTACAGCAACCCAAGAGACCTCCAAAAATCGGTCTTCCTCCAGATCTTGTTTTACGCCACATTCGGTCTCCAAAATGAGTGTACTCATAGCCATCCACGTTGATAACTTTACAATAAAGTTTCATTAGAGAGATATCACATATATTTAATTAATAGTTCTCACCTGGCATGACGTACCAATCAAATGTATCAACTAGCCTTTGTTGTCTAAAACGTATTGTTTGCTGAGAATGTTATAAAACAAAAAACCTTAATTTTTTTCAAAAGAAAATATAGAGACAAATTTAATACCGTAATCAACTCATTTGCTATAAATGAAACTGTAGCAGGTGTGATCCACCTAAAAATATTATTAGTATACAATTAATATCTAATAGTTGATCAATCTGATTATAAATGTAAGGGTCACTTAATCTCTCGCATGTATGCCACCTAAAGATATGATATTGTAATTAATAATAATGTTTATTGGAACAAAATATTACAATTCTAACCATCAAGCCAAACTGCTGCACGAGAAGTGTTAGCTGGAGCCGTAGAAATTTTCATTAGTTTCAATGGCCTTCCTTCAGTTGAAGTACCGACAGTCATAACAGAAACTAATGACGGATACTGTTCAGCTAAACTATCCATCCAACCATAAATAGTATCCAATCTATGATAAGAGTTCCAATTCATTTCACCACCTCCTCTTGTCACATAGTTGAGTCTTTCAAATTCAATTTCACTATTCATTGCATTAATTAAAATTTTTAATTTTGACAACATGCTCATATTTAAGTTACTCACTATTCCAAATTTTCATGCATAACACTAAATGGAATTCCTAAAAGTCCCAATACAGATTTGAGAGATTCCAATTGTGCAGGAGGAACTGCAAAAGTAAGTAACATTCCAATTATAGTTATACGCTTATATCTTCACATCACTAATTATAAATACCCAATATTTCCGTTGTGCTGTCAAGTTTTGATGTAGGTGGTGACCAAAAGTCGTATTCATCCCGAAGGAACATATTCAAAAGAAATTCATATTGTGTTGCCTCTGTTGCATTAACACTCAAAACTTGATAGCCACTATAATCTCTAACACCATCGCTATTAAAAGTACTAAACAAACATGCAAAAGTAGGGAAGAAAAATGGGGCTAAAAGATTTGTCGTCATTTTGATTAGCTTCTTCTACTATAACTTCCAAATTAGCCAACTGATTACATTACATTCATTTCTTTATATAGCTTTCGTGTCAAGAAAAGTCCTTGAGAATCAGAGTACTTTTATATTATCCATTCTTCTTTAGATTTGTCAATCAAGTAAGCAATAATAACAGCAGATGGTTTCATTCTGTCAAACTCGATAGAGTTTCATTTCATGGAATAAAAAAAGTTTTGTTCTTATATAAGTATGATATGCTTTATTCACAAAAGAACGTATTAGAGATTAACTAGATGCAACAATTAGCAGGTGCAAAAGACATTATATTATTTACAATTAAATAAAACCTATAAAGAGTACATTGGACTAAGGCTACTTGCGTATTCATCATTGTTTAACTATAAATTAACAGATGCTGAGTTAAATTATACAATAGTGAGTTATCATCTAATTTTTCTAAGCCTTTTCTGGAGATACTCAGAAAAATTTTCTTCAGAGCTAGAACTATTATTATCATCAATGTCATCATTTTCGTCATCAAAATCTCCTCCACTTTCTTCAACATCAGAAGACTCTGTTGTTGATGATTTCTTGTCGTTGTCATTTCCATTGTATGCTACCTTAACTTGCTTCTGAGAGTCTGATTCACCGATATGTTTTCCAATGACTTGTACAGCTGCCCAAGTTTCTTCACAAGTTGCCAATATTTCTGATTCAGGTAGTAAGAATTTATGTGAGCCATCATCTCTCAACTCAAATGTATAAGAATACTGAACGTTAGCTATGCCACGTGCATAATCTTGTGATGATCCACTGTATAAATCTAATGTAAAGATGCCGTAATTAGAATATGATAGTAAATAAGGTGAAATATGATTTAAGTCATTAGCATCAGGTCAGAGTTTTTTTTAGTTTCCTCAACTTTATTATTTTTCTTATAATAGTGAGGTAAGAAGTAGACAACAATAACAGGCATAAGTTAGAAAATAGATAGACCAAAAATATATTGTCCAATAAATCCGATCCAATGTAATAACATGAAAAAAATTATTGAATTTAGTAGAAGAAGTGCAAGGTGTTGAAAAAGTGAAATTTTGTAGCTACAAAGTAGAGCTTCGGCGACCTACATGCTTTCCTATTACCTGTGATATACAAAATTGAACTTATTGAGGAATGTCTTGTACAATTATATAGAGAAAGAGTTTCTTTTTTTTACTTTAATTGCTTCCCAAGTTTCTTCTCCTGTGGCTAATATTTGAGATGGAGGCAATAAAAAGGCCTGAAATATTTTTATGTACAATAAATGTAATTTGCCATCAAAAAGATTGTATTGTAAATCTAAAAGTATACCTTATCACCCTTGTCTCTTAGCTCTATACATTCACATAATAAAAGTTAATTTTAAAGAACTATTCTATAAAAAGATATTTACTAAATTTTTGATTCTAACCAATTGTAAATGGATACTTTATTTGAGCAACTCCCTTAGCCCAGTCTCTGCTTGAGCCTGAATTAGCGTCTAAAAACAGTAGTTCTCATTTTACTAAAAACTCTGACCTGATACTAACTTTGCTAGATATTGTAACTTACATAAAATATGACTTGGTGCTCCTACTTCATATTCAGTTCCGTGCACGTCTTCTAATGCACGAGCTGCTCTTTGACCAAGTTCTAATAAGTCATCATAATCATCAGGTAGATCTTCAGTGTATCCATAAGGTGTTAAAAATAGCTACGTATATAAAAGATATTAAAAATATATTCCATAATTGATAATGACAAAATTCTTACGTAAATACCTGAGAATAACTATGCAATGTCAAATAGGCTCTTATTCTTCCACGATTAGCATAGAGTACAGTTGCACTAGCATTAGCTTCTGGCTATTGAGAGAAATTTTGATTTCAGATCTGTAGATTTACAAAATTTTTACACAAAGTGTGCCTCTTACCTCACTAAATGCAAAAGGGCCTGGATATGTATTTCCGCAAGGATCATCTTTAGTTCCAACTTCATTCCAATGAAAATCATAATTGCGATTGATATCAACCTAATGAGATAGCTTTCAATATATACTGTCATTTTGGAACATTATAGAAATTTCTTCTTACTCCAATACAATCAGCTCCATTATGTTTTGATCTAGATTTTCTCCAAAGTCTCTCCTCGCCATGAGTGTACACATATCCATCAGGATTCATGACTGGTACAATCCACCAATCTACATTGTCAATAAGATCTCTATCTTCAGCATCAAGTGACATTAATTTTCCAGTTATGTAAGTTGCAACTGCTGGACTTATCCATTCTCGGGCATGTATACCACCATCAATAAAGATTATAGGATTATTTCTTTCAGGATTTGCTGAAATTTTGATAATTTTCAAGTCACGTCCTTCTGTAGATCTTCCTATACTTGATACTTTAGCCAAATGTGGTGCATGTTGTGCTAGAGCATCTAGCCATTCATGAATTGTTTCTAATTTCTGATATTCTCTCCAGTTCATTCCACCTTGTCTATTTTGTCGACTTGATTGACTATTTTTCTCCTTTTCAACAGCACTGCATTAAAAGTCAACATTTTAAAACGTAATGACTATAAAAAGACGTCACTGCAACAAAACTTACTGTTGAACATCATTAATAGCAACGTCATAATCTAAACCATATCTTGTAAGATATTGTCCAATATTGTCAATCTCATCTGGAGGTACCTATAAATTAAACCTTATAGCAAGTTTCTTTACTTGTTGTTACAGTCTTAAATTGCCTCACCATAATATCAACTGGTCTACGAAAGCTGACATCACTCCAAAAGTCAAGACGACTTCCTTTCCTTCTTTGTAAGTCAACTAAAGCTTGGTATTGAGTTTCATTTGAGGTAATCTTTTTAACTGTAATTACTTTATAGCTATAAGAAAATATTAAAGGCTATTAATAAATTTATTTTGCATTCTTCAGATTCCTATATATTTTACCCGTAGTATCTTTTCTCACAGTTGATCCAAACTACTGCTAATAGCAGTAATAATGTTGAAATTTTCAGATTCATATTATTTTAGTTAGTAAGAGCAAAAAAAAGTGTTCTGAAGACCACCTACTAAGGAACTAACAAATTTCTGCAATGAATTCGCCATATTTACATCCTACTATACTATAGTACTACTGTATAGCAAATATGATAATGAACTTATGGTCAACGACATTGCAAAGTGCTTATATAATTCCATGAGTATATATTTAAGATGCATTGATGTAATGCAATAATGAATTAAAACAGTTTTCCACATGTTGTAGCTCTTTTATTAATTATAATTGAATAAAATACAGCTACAATGTATACATAATTTATTTTATAGTTGGGTATTTATTTTAGGAAATCAGAAAACCTGAAATATCTGCTATCAGATATTTTTTGGAATTTTCTAGATTTTATTGCTGGTTTTTATACATTATTAATAAAATCATGTCATGCTCTACTATTACACTGATTGATTGACATGAGTTACAAAAAGTACATTTAGTTAGTTCTGATCAGAATCTCACATACCATTCAGTTCAACACCTACTCATCAATACACACAGGTCATATATAAAAGTACACATCATGTATTTCAAAAAACCAGTCATCCTGTGTCAATTGTGGGCGAAAATGCTTTTGTAAGTTATATAGTCTGTGTTGGTGGAGATGAGATGAGAGAGATGCGATGATGTTTCACTTCCTTGCTTTTGCCTTTGCTTTTAGAGATGCGTATATATGCAAAAGATGTGAATGAAAATATTTATAAGGGATGAAATGAAAGTCAGTTCAGTATATAAAGAGTTGAAACGTGTAACGCACACAAAAAAACTAGACAAGTATTATATGAGGTGGATTCAAGTATTCTTCAAAAAGAATAGAAAAGATACACTCACAAGAAAATAAATTCACTCAAGACACTTGTGCGTCCTTCATTCTCAAGCTTTAAAGAAACTTATTCAGTCTCACATACTATGTGTAGCACATAAGAATCTCATTTTAGATTTGATATGGTAAATTTCAACATAAATTGCTTTAAAACATCATCATAGAGTAGATATTTTGTTTTTGTGACGCTGTTTTATAAGTCTCATCAGTTTTGAGTTCAAGTTATTTAAAGCTACCAATTTTTTGACAAAATGATACGACTTCCAAGACTCAGATTACCAAATCCATCCATTCCTGAATGGTTTCCAGTACCAAATTTCATTGTGAGACGAAGAGAACGACGACAACGTTGGCCTCCTTTTAAAGGTATATTAATTAAAAATTTCATATAAAATTATTTTCATTAGAAAGATGATACAAAACAGGAAACGGAAAAATATTAAATTTTAGTTAATAAATAATAGATGCATTATACAAGTGTCGTAACCCAAAAAAAGATAATAGAATAGAAAATTTCATTGTACATATGTATAATATAAAATTGTAGAGCGTGATTCTGCAAATATTGACATTTATTGTATTTACACCTACATTTAGCAAACATAAATCATACACTCTTAAAACTATTGCTGCCGGCAATATTATTGGGCTTGTCAGATATTCTGTCCACCCACCTTAGTCTCATCATAAAGTTTACAACATGCTCAGATATTATTTGTGTTCCAATTTAAGTTTTTAATCACATATGTATATACTTGCAGTTTTATAATATGTACATCTTCTCTCAAGCCAGGTGTCTAATAGTGTTTATGCCTTGTAGTTTATGTCTATTTACAAGCAAGCTATATAATTAAATGCCAAATATTAGCTGTACTAAAAACACTTCCTGTCAGAAAAAGTAAAGTGAGATCAGAGTATGTTGTGTACCCTATTATTATTCATGATGTAATTGTTTTTTTACTAAATATACAATGACGCATAAATTATTATTAATGGACCTGAGACATATTTGAGTCATTGATTAATTAT
>VCNE01009823.1:0-33087 GCA_009869805.1 Oncopodura yosiiana
GACATGTTGACACCGTGTAAAAATTTAGGGGAGGAGCATAGCAGATTTAGGCGTATTTTGCTATGTTGACACCGTCGTATGTTGACACCGCCGTGACCCTCTGCTCGATACTAACCCAGTCTCTTACTTGTTAGAAAATTGTTTAAAATGAGCCATTGTTGTATATGTCTCATTTTAATGATGTGATAGAAATGCTGTTTTCTAACACTATTGTGTAGTACTAGAGGTTGAGAAAGGTGAGAAAAAAGGTGAAGGGTCAATCAAGTATTTGGTAAACTGGTGTGGTCTACAATGTTAGACAAATGTCATTAGCATTTATATAAGGAAACAATTGAGAGATTGACATTTAACCTGATGTCGTATTAGAATTTCATAAGTCTCTTACTTTCCATTTCTCTTTCATTCATATAATGTAGATTACTACTTTTAGTGTTAGATGATACCATTTTTATTTTCTGTATAATAATAAGCTAGCTTGAGAATGTCAAAAAATTGTGTAGCTCTTTACCTTTTGCGTGTCACTTGATAATTTATCTTATACCATGTGTGTAATTTAAGAGGATATAATGTATAAACCACAGTTGATTGACATTTAGTATAAGAAGAAAAGTTTCTCTGACTAAAATGCAACTGCTCTAGTTTCCCTTTCTGAGGTGCATTGTATATAGCTACGAGCTTTTATTGAATCAAGCCAAGTATAGAGATAGAAGAAGACTACATAGTAGACAAGATAGTTAAATTTCGTTATTGTTAGTCAACTTGGTCTTCTTGTCAAACTGCAATGCAAGAAATACTAGTAAGTTGTACATATGTATAGTAAAGAGAGAATAGATTTCAATAAGATTTCTATTTAGATGAAATTTGCAACCTTGAAATATATTCAGTAGGCTTCTTTTTCATACTTCAAGTTCAATGGCACTTTAGATCATAATATTGAATTCATTCTACCTACTTAAGTTTAGTTATTTTTTGCACAAAAAATGTTTTTGAAACTTGAGTGTGACAAACAACATAAGAAAAATAAGGATGCATTTTATAAGTATACACGAGTACAAAATATGAGTAATAGTAATATAGTTCTCATCTTATAATCTCTTAAGCATAAGTTGTCCTACAAGTTTTTTTTATTGAAAAATTGGGAAAATAACAAGGTTTTTGCACTCTAATATCATAAGTTTTGTTGTATTGTGCACTATGGTAGAGTCGCACGTTTCAAAAGAAGAAAAGTGAATACAACAAAAGTGCAGAGAAGAGAAACAAAAAATGACCAAATTGCTTCACAATAATGCACAAAAACACAACAGAGAGAGAGATAACATAATAACTACTAGTTTGATTTTCATATATAGTAGTTTTGTACTTATACATAAGCTACCATCATCATCATTATTTTATGTTCTCAGTCATAATTTTTCCTTTACTTTTACTTTTACACTATAGTACATAGTTTGTAGTTTTGCTATATAATATATAATAAATGTGCATAAGGAGTTGAGAGTGTATGATGTGAAAGTGCGTTGGTTGGTATAAATGCCAATGCTTTAGGTATTAAAAAAGAAGAATAAAATAAAGGTCACTACAAGATTATATTGTGAGTGAGTAATGAAGAGTGTGCCGAGATGATGATGTTGTTGATAGGAGAGTAGGAGTAGACGGAAAAGGAAGGAATGAAGAAAAAATAGCTAGAGGAAGAAGAGGTAAAGAAGTAAAACAACATCATGACTTTATCGTCGTATATAATATGTCACGCCTATAGAAATATAAAATCCTTTAATTATCCATTTGCAATGCTTTTGTTCACATATAAATAAATAAGGTTAGGCATGCACGTAGAAATTTTTTAATAAATAAATAAACACTTCATAGGGGATCGTGAAGCTGATAACTTTCAATGTATCCTCTTTCACAATTATGCAAATAATATTTAAAATAAACAAACAAAACTCTGTTCAATAAAAATAAATGTCGCATTTTATTACTAAAAGTGTGAAGTCTTTACTGAAGAGTATTACGCGATAACTCTCATATTTGCTTTAGACAAGTTATATAGCGTTGCGTGTCTGTAATTGATTGAAAGAGAAATGCGTTAATCTTTATATACTGTAATAAATAAGCTTTTCCAAGTAAATTAGCATTCGTGATTTACATACAAGTTGTTTGATAATGGTAAAATGCAATCTAATATTTAATTGCTACCAAATGTTATTACTACATATTAAATAGAGATCTTTGCACCTTTTTGCCTGTGGGTCATTTAGAAATCGACATGAAAAATTATTTTAGCAAGTGATGAGAGAAGAAGTACAAATGTGAGAAGATACTGAAATATGAGACTTTTACGTGTACATATTTACTTACAGACAAATGTACTTGTCAGAAGATAATATAATATATATGAGTAATGCACAAAAGCTAAAGTGGCAATGTCAAGTTAAAAAATAAGTAAGATGAATTGCACATGTTTCGTGGTATTATCTTTTTTTATGTGATGCTAATATTTATGCGAGTCTCTTGTGTGAGACTGCATGAATATCAAATGTATTGCAAAAAATACAGATATAATGGTTTTTAAAATGTACTACGCATAAATAAATATATGGAACATATATATATGTACAAAATAATGTTCTATTAGTTCTATATTGCGTGTGTTTATTTTTGAACCAGGTATATATCTACTGATATAATACTTTTCTCGGAGTAACTTGTACTCACTCTTCCTCTTTTTACTTTTAGCAAAAAAGTCAAGATCCTCTGATGTATGCTAAGTATGTAGATCAGCTTAGTTTTAAACTTGTGCTTGATTTGTACAGTGTAGTATTTACATCAGTTTGTTAATAATTTATTATAATTTAGTAGTAATGACTACAATAAAATTTTAGATTACAGTTAACAAAATGCAGCAAGGTGAGATAATTATATAATATAATTACATATACGATGCTAATTTGCACTTTTCTCATATTATGTAGAAACAGATATTTCAGAAGTAATAACAGAAGGAGTGAAAGAGCAAATTAGGCTAGAAAAGTTAGAGACTGAAAATCATTGGAATGCAACTTTAAGTGATCAGAAATCTCATCCAGAAAATTGGATCAAGGCAGAGCATCGACTTTCTCGAGAAATTGTTGAACAATTGTATGATATTAATTCTCCATTAACAAGTTATTGGCAATTGGAAGATAATGAAGAGAAAGAAGCAAGAACTACTAACAAGAAGAAGCAAAGTGAAGAAGAAGTTCTTCAAAACCCGTCTTCCAGTTTGGATATAAAATTGAAATTGAAAGTAAAAAAGCCTTTGCCAGATCCAATAGAATAAACAGAGAAGAAGAACTGAATAAACAGTGTCTCATATAATTCTGTTATTTATTTATTACATTATAATGTATAATATACTGAAAATATAATTTGAATAGCTTTTTGTTTGTTTTCTATATTAAACCAAGTTCTCTTTTAATTACTGCTACATACTCATCCCATTGTGTTTGAAACATGTTTACAGCAAATGGTTCTCCAAGATTATACTTTTTTGCAAAATTCCGAATGCTAAAATGTCGACGAAGTGGTCTATGTTCTGCTGAACGATTTAGTGGAAATGATGGTTCATTAACTTCAATTTTTCCATTAGGTTGTTCATATACTACAAATGTATAACGATGTAGTCCAGTGTTTTCGCCTGGTGATGAAGGAACAAATTCAATTAATGTTTGTCCTTTGCCAATGTCACGAGCTGGAATGTTGACAACAAGCCAGTGTACCCATTCACGAACTTCAGGATTTTGTCTTGAAGGAGCATCTGGATCTGTACACAATTATTAAAGATAATTTATAATTAGAAAACAATTTTTTCTCGTAATAAGTTATTTAACTAACCGGTAAAACACAGTGTGTAAAATTTATTTGCTTCAGCATTCCATGTTACACTTGGTTGATCTTTGACTTGTTTAATAGTCAATATCTCACCAAGACTAAATTCTTTATTGTCAAATTTCACTGTTAATTTTGTTTTTGGAAATGTATCAAAAACATCAGAAACTAATTCATGGGTATCCATTTTTGATAGAGTTTTGTCACACTACTTCTGATTATGCAACTCTTTTTCACGAGATCACTTGACAATTTGACATTGAATTAATGAAACATATGTTTAGCACATGTTTTATACATGAATCTGTTTCAAGAAGTGTTCAAAATAGTTTCACAGTAGATTATTGATCACTAAAAATTATATCATGAAGTGTCTCAATTTTCCCAACAGCTTTATTGTTGCAGGAAGAGAGAGAAACAATAATGCAATGTAAAAGTTCAATGCTGAATTGAAGTTTCGTGCTATTGCCTGCATAATGAAGACGTGGCAGATTCATACCGTTAAAAACTGAATGAAGAGTTGTGCAAAGCCGTAATTGGCAAGACTGCAATTAGTTGTGTTTTATGGCAGTTAACAAGTATAACAATATGGACATGTCATCGAAGAATGGATCTGTTGACATCTCGGAACAAGAGGAAAAGATAATTGGTAATATTATAATTTGATATAAAATCTTGAGTAAAAAAATATAACTTCTATTTTCTTCTGTCATTTGCACAGCCTTGCTGACATCCAAGTACAATGACTTTGATAGTCAAGATCTGTTATCAAAAACATTGGAAAATCTTCGAGAAAATCTTAAAGCTGGAATCTGTTTAGTTTGTATTGAAGACATTGAGAGAAATGAAGCCGTACGTTGTTATTTTTTATCATATTATGTAATGGAATTATGAACAATTTTAGTTATTACTTGTTCTGATTTCTTACTTTAGATTTGGTCATGTAAAAGCTGTTATTGCATTATTCATTTGGTTTGCATACAAAGATGGGCTAAAGAATCTATGGAATCGGTTAGAGAAGCTGCAGCTAGAAAAGGTTGGAATTTACCAATTATTTGGTGTTGGTAAGTTGATAAGTTGTTTCATTATAATCATAAGTAAATCTTGAAAGATTAATTACTCTCTTCTTTAGCCCAAAATGTCGTGGAGAATACAAAGAACATGACTTTCCACAAAAATATAAATGCTTCTGTGGAAAAGTAACAAATCCAAAAAATGATCCTTGGAATCAACCTCATAGTTGTGGTCAAACTTGTGAAAAAGCTCTAGTTCCAGAATGTGGTCATTCTTGTATCTTATTATGTCATTCTAATGCATGTCCTCCATGTCCTAAACAATTAACAAGCAGTTGTCATTGTGGACAATCACCTTCAAAAACTTTAAGATGTTATTCTAAAGCTTGGTCATGTGAAAAAACGTGTTCAAAGAAATTAGAATGTGGAGAACATAATTGCTCAGATATTTGTCATGCTGGTGAATGTAAACCATGTCAAGTACCAACAACTATGTATTGTCGTTGCTCATCTCCATCACCAATTATTATACCTTGTTCTGAGTTGACAGCACCAACAACTGTAATAAGTTGTGGAAATGTTTGTAACAAAGTCTTAGATTGTCAGGTAAAGAATATTTGAATGTAAAAAATTTAAGTAAATAATAATTTTTGATTAATTATTTGTTAAATTGTAGATACATAAATGTGAAAGAGTATGTCACGAAGATCCGTGTCTTGGTTGTGAGCAAAGTTGTCCATGCGGGAAAAGAAAAAGTCCTTGTACAAGAGAATTGAGAGGAATTGGCAAACCATGTGACGACACTTGTGAAAGATTTCTGGATTGCTCAATTCATACATGTGAACAAAAATGTCATCAAGGTTCATGTGGATCGTGCCTTCAGTCTATTGTCAAATCATGTAAATGTGGACAGTATGAGCGAGAAGTTCTTTGCTCTAAAGAATTTTTATGTGCAACAAAATGTAGACGAATGAGAGATTGTGGAGTTCATACATGTAACAAGAAATGCTGTGCTGGAGATTGTCCACCTTGTACAAATATATGTGGCAAAACATTATCTTGTAAAAATCATAAATGTCAATCAACATGTCATATTCAAAGTCATCCCTGCTATCCTTGTCCTGTTTCAGCAGTTCTTAAATGTCGATGTGGTCAAACAGTTAAACATGTTCCATGTGGTTGGGAAAGAAAAATGAAACCACCAGATTGCTCGTAATAATGCATTTTTATGATATTATTTTAATTATCCATTATAGAACTATAACAACTTTATTGTTATTACAAACTAGATTACCTTGTGGCCGTCCAACAAAATGTGATCATCCTTCTATTCAAAAACATCCTTGTCATTTTGGTGAATGTCCAAAATGTAATTTAATTTGCAACAAAGTGATGAGCTGTGGTCACAAATGTCCAGCAGGTTGTCACTCTTTCAAAATGAAACCAAAGGATTGTCCTCCATGTGTTCAATTGGTTAAATCAAAATGTAAATTACATTCTGATGTTTTGGTTAAATGTTGTAAAGTAAATGAACCATGTGAAGAATTATGTGGATTACCATTAGAATGCGACGAGCATAAATGCATGAAAAGATGTCATGAGAAAGTAACAAAAAATTGTGGCCAATGTCGTGAGCCTTGTACTAAACAAAGACCTTCTGGTTGTGAACATCAATGTGAATTAGGTTGTCATCAAGGAAAATGTGAAGAATGTACACTTGTAGCAAAAGTTCCGTGTCATTGTGGTCAAGAAACATTATTTGTCCAATGTTCTTTACAACACGATCTTTCAGAAAATGCAAGATCTTGTAAAAATCAATGTCCAAAGAAGGTGAGTACATAAAATTATTATTATTATATGAAAAGTTTATAATATAATTGTTTCATGATTTTTTTGGACAGTTGGACTGTGGTCATCGTTGTTTAAATATCTGTCATTCTAATGAATGTAGCAAATCTGAATTAAATGAGCGTTGTAGACGTAAAGTGAAACTAACATGTAAATGTAAACATGTTAAAAAGGAAATGGAGTGTTTCTTACTAACACCAGAAAATAAAATAATTGAATGTCAACCTGGAATATGTAACATTCCTAAATCACCAAAAGAAAGTACTACTACTCCTTCTGGTAATGCAGCAAAAAAGAGAGCTCGTAAGAAAAAAGTATCAGAATCAGATAAACAATTGGAAACTAATAATGATGAAGATGATGCAGCTAAAAATGAGAATTCTTCAGAAGATACAAAAACAAATAAAAATTCTTCAATGACTATAATAATTATTTCTAGTATTTCTGTGATAACTCTTGCTGTTATAATTGCTTCAACAATGAATCTCAGTTAAAAATTTGAAAAAAGTTATATATAATAAATGTACATATATAATTTATGAAATCTATAAATAAATATTTATTATTATTATTGGGAAAATTACTTTGTTGTAGTGTCCAGTTTATTACTTTTATGACTTCTGAAGCAGACTACGACAATTATTTACATTCAACGCAAACCAGTTGAAATTTTACTTAATTTAGGAAATAGAATATCTACATTATTTTTCAATTCTTCTATATAGTTTTCTACTTCTTTTCTGCTTTTTGCGGTTCATCTGGTATTCCTTCTAAGCCCTGAAATAATTTATAATTGTATTAATTATTTTTATTTACAGTTTATAAACCTTAACTACTTACAATAGCATAATAAGGATGACGAAGCCTTTCATCACGTAGATAAAATTGCGCTTCAGATGGTTCATGTAATGCTCGATTGAAAGCCTGTAATAAAATACGGGAATGGTTAATTAGTAAAAAATTAATTCAATTGGTTTTTGAAAATTTTGAATGCAATTGAGTAGGAATAAGAATAGTTTAGGTAAAATATTTTTTCAGTACGTGTCTATTTAAACAAATCCAGGGAACCCAATATGTTGCCGAAAATCCAAACATTAGGGCACCAGTCATTACTGCAAAACTAGGCAAAATTTCAAACCACATTTTGTAAACTAATTACAGAAAATTGAAAAAAGTTAACAGATTTTTCTGAAATTTCTCCTCTGCCGCCTAAAAGTTGTTTAGTTTTTACACTGATTAACAGAGGATGCATTTGAAGCTATAATTCTTTTCTCGGCAAGTCTTTGTTTCTCAATTTCATAAAAAAATACATAAAAAAAGCAAAAGTTTTTAAACAAATTTCTTTATCTTTGCAATTTACTTATGTTCTCTTGTCTATTTATTTCAATTAAATCAATTGTACTCCTTTGAATAAAAAAATTTAACAAATGAAATTTAGCCCAATGCTTTCTTATGGGTTAAATTTACGCTTCAAATTTAACGTTAATTAGCAATTAAGGTGTCTTTAAGTTTACTTCTATTTCAATAAATATCATTGCACTACAGTATTTTAGTAAAGTAGAGTAAAATTTTGATGAAATAACTTGTAATTTACAAGTAATTTAGATAAATTTAAGAAAATTCTGCTACACATGCGCAGAAGAGACCAAGTCTAAATTTAGAAATTTCAGTTTTTTAAATTGTAAATTCTCATTGAAATCGGTATTTTTTAAAATTCTTTTTGTTCCCAATATTAGTATTTATGTTTATGATGTGCCCCTGATAGTTAATTTCAATTAAGTTGATTTAATTAGAGAGATTTAGAGGTGAAATTTATCTCCATTGCTTTGTAATGGAGAAATTTAGGTTTTAAATTTAACGGTAATTAACAAATAAAACAACATGTAAAGTACTTCTAGTTAAATAATTCTCATTGTACAACATTATTTTAGTAAATTAGAGTAAAATTTTTATGAATTTGTTTGTAATTTACAAGAAATTTAGATAAATTTAAGAAAATTCAGTTACACATGCGCAGATTGTACCAAAGACGAAATTTAGGAATTTCAGTATTTTAAAATTGTAAATTCTCAATGAAATCACAATTTTTTCAAATTATTTTTGTTCTCAGTATTAGTATTTACGTTTCTGACCTACCCGTGATAATTAATTTTGATTAAAATGATTTAATTAGAGAGATTTTGAAATGAAAATTTTCCCCATTGCTTTATAATGGAGAAATTTAGGTTTGAAAATTTCACCAGAAATGTTGATTTACGCACAGAAAATGAGAAAAAAGTCAAATATTGCACGGTGCTTCTGGAATGTGATTTTTTGCTGGAATTTTTATTTATTTTGCCGACATAATTACAAACACGCTAAATGAAAGTGCAACAACTGACCAGCAACAATTTAATTCCCTTCATTCTAATTTTATTGTGTAATTTTTTCTATTGCAGTATATCATATACTGTATATGATACCTCGTACATAAATTATATATTCTTAAAGTCAAAATCTCAAAACCAGAACTTTCTCGGTCATCGGTTGAAATGGAATATACTAGAATTCAAGGCAAAACTACATATATTTATATCGCTTTCGTAATCTTTTTCTTCCTTTGACAAAAGAGAACAAAGCTCCCAAAAGAAAAGCAACTGATTCTTTTTCTATTATATTCTTTTTATCTTGAATCTACATACATATATGACATCATATCTGATGAAAACACTGAGCAACTAGTGTGCTCAAAAAATACACTAAGAAATCTATGGATAACTTTCTTTTCTTAAATATAGAAAGCATAGACAAAGTTTCTTCTTCATTCCTTTTACAAGTTTGATACTCTAGTAGTAGCAGTTCTTTGTGCTTTACTACGATTACGTACAATATGTTTTAGTTCTAATACATATATACCACTATAATAGAGTAGCATTCAACTAAAGCCAAAAAGGGAATAATATTGTTGTTGTTGGTCTTCATCATCTTGTGATGCGCAAACAGAATGCAATCCCTACAGTATAAAACTCTCTACCTACTACCGTTTTGCTACATTGAATCCTTCTTCAAGATTTCACTTTCTTCTTCTTGAGTCTCTTTTGAGCTGATGATCTGTGTCTCAATGTCTCAGTTGGTTGAAAGACGCTTTCCCTAAGATTGAGAGTTTCAGTTTTCTCTTCACTTTCTTCCTGTTTCCTTATCAGTGTCACGCTGCAGTTTCCTTTCTCTTTCACCACAATAAATTTATTATGTGGAAAGTGACAACATATATATATTAAACAATCGAGTCCAAGTATATTTTTGTGTGTAAAATATTTACAACAAAGTATTAAGAGTATCATATAACTTCTACTGTGTAAGGTAATATTTAGTATCAAAATACTTTTTGAAAATTGGTTTATTTTTTTAGAATTTTCGGTGGTTCATAAAAAAATTCATTATATTACGACATACAAAAGAAAAACAAGTATGAATTTATACGTCAAGAGATGAAATTGAGTAAGAAAAATGAAAACCATTATGAAAATGAGTTTTAAGAGAAAATGACTTTCTCCAGTAGAGAAATACGAAACTTCAGTTGTTGTCACTTTATGATGTGACATAAAATTCTCTTATAATTAATTGAAACTAGGTAGTAAGAAGAGTACTTTATCCAGATTGCATGATGTTTAATTACTTACACTTAACTTTAATTACTTTTAGTATTACTACGCTATACAAAACTGAAATTGAAAATAATTTTTATTTTTCTAACAGCACCTGATCCCTTTTATAACATATACAGTATAGAGATTCAAATTGTAACTGTTTGACAATTTCAAGAATATTGCTTCTCATTAAATTGATTTTATATTGTCATCAAAAACAACAACATGAGCAGTAAACTATTACAGTATATTGGATTCTTTCACGTGATACGAGATTATGTGAAAGAAAAATGGACACAATTTCGTACACCAAATGAAGGAACTATAATAACAAGTTGTGGTGATGCTTCTTCTTCAACAGTTTCTCAAAGTTCTACAAGTAATTTCCGGTATAAAATCAAAGAGAAACTTGAGAGATTTAAAGACGAAACTATAAAGAAAATTAATCGTTGTTCATCTAATGAGCAAGAGGACTATTCTCATCTGACAAGGTACATTTTTAGATATACCTAAAAAAATTCAGATAACTAATACGCCTTATAAATCCTTTCATGTTATTAAATTATAGAACTAAAACTCGTGGCGAACTTGTAAGAATTTCTGCTGCTGTAATGGGAATAGGTACAAAAAAGAAGAACAAAACTAATCTACTAATTAATATTTAGATTAAATATACATACAAAATCTTTTTTATAATATTCTTCTTCCAGAATTTTCTTATGCTGCTGAAACTGCTTTCGTCTCACCCCTTTTACTTAATCTTGGTCTTCAACATCGACATATGACTCTAATGTGGTTTCTTAGTCCAATGGTAAAAAATGCTATATTGTTATATATTTTTACTTATTGGAAATCATTTTTGTATTTTTAGATTGGATTCTTTGTAACTCCAATTTTGGGCTCATTCAGTGATGGCTGTCGATCTTCTTTAGGAAGAAGACGCCCATTTATAATCCTCTTATCAATTGGAATCATTCTGGGTTTAATTCTTGTACCAAATGGAGAAGTAGTTGGTCGTTTATTTGGAGATGAAGATGAAAATAACAACAACAAGAATTTTATTATTGGACAAAACCTTGAGCCGACTCAAGATGACTTTAAGCTGACAAAGAACAGTATTAGCTCTTCTTCTTTTTCTTATCCAATTTCACAAGTTGAGTTTCTTCAATCAAATATGTCAACTCGAGAAACTTTCCAAGAAGAAGAAGAAGAAGAGGAAGAAGACTCAACATTGGAACAGAGATCATCATCTATTACTGGTCATTCTTGGGCTTTAATTTTCACTGTAATTGGAACAGTATTGCTAGACTTTGATGCAGGTTAGTAATTAAAAAAGGAGATTATACTATAGTATAGATATTTTCTAATTATAAATTTTTGTTAGATGCTTGTCAAAGTCCATCGAGAGCTTTTATGCTCGATATTACAATTCCAGGTATTCTTAATTAATTTCTGATTTCTGACCTATCGCAAGTTTCTTATTGCCTATACTTTTATTATATATAGAGGATCATGCTAAAGGTTTGAGTACATTTACTGTTGTTGCTGGTCTTGGTGGTTCTTTGGGATACTGTTTAGGTGCTTTTAACTGGGAAAATACATTTGTCGGTATGCATTATTGTTATCACTTTAAAAAAAGTTTTTAGATAAGTAACAGAAAATGAAAAATAAAAAATATACTACAATAACAAACTTGCAAAAAAACGAAACCTGGAGAAAGTTAGAATGTTAATAGTGAAAGAGCTACTCTATATCTTTCTCCATGTTTGTTTGCACATTTCAAGCATCAAGTGTTATAGTATAAAGTCTTCAATATATGTTTTTTTTCTTTACTTTACTTTACGTATTGACTTGACGTTAGGTGAATTTTTTGGTGGTCAAGTACGAGCTGTTTTTACTCTCGTCTTGGGTATCTTCATTTTCTGTGTGATTACAACCGTAAGAAGCTTTTCTGAAATCCCTATTGATCGCCTAGTCCAAGAAACTTCTAAAACCACTACAAGTGAGATGGATAACAACCAAAGGGTAAACAAAATGTTTCTTAACTCAATTCCTTTTACACTCGCACTTGAGATTGAGATGTTTTACAGTTAGATTTTATAAGAGAAAGTAGACTATACATACATATGAGAAAAGCTTTCTAAAAAGATAACATTCTTCTATAGTATAACACATTTTGAAGAATTTCAAAAAGTTTTTTTATATATGTGAAAGTAGATCAAAACTCTTGAAGAGAGAAAGTATGTAGGTTGAAAAATTGTAGTACAACAGATATTACATAATCAAATTTTCTCTTGTCAAGTTGATTTAACTTCTCAGTAAAAGTTATAATGTAGTGAGCGCTCTGAAAATATGATAATGCCTCAGGCTGTGGCTAAAATATTTAATAAAACAATATTTAGTCAAAATTGAAATTCTTCTTTTTCTTACTGCTATGTAGCGCTTAAGTAAAACGTACTCTAGATTTCAAGATGATACAACATCAACAACAACATCTGATAATAATGGAACAATTTATGGAGCCATCAGTTCTAATACGATGACAGTAGTCCATGAAACGTCTTTCAATTCGAGTCTACCAATATCTGAGCATGTAACAACAAATAACTTAATTAAGAGCTTTGCATGTTATACAACATTTAATTTTTTAACATATAAGGTACAAGTTGAAATAAATCCTGAAACCGAACAACTTCCAACATTTCGTGATTACGTCAATACAATTGTAACGCTTCCAAGATCACTACAGTGGCTATGTCTCACAAATTTCTTTAGTTGGATGTCACTCGTTTGTTACTCATTATATTTTACTGATTTTGTTGGAGAATCAGTATTCAATGGCAATCCTCAAGCTTCTAAAGGGTCAATAAAGAGAATCAATTATGAAAGTGGAGTACGATTTGGATGTTTAGGAATGGCTTTATATTCTTTATCTTGTTCTCTTTACTCTTTATGTATTGACAATTGTATCACAAGATTTGGGTAAGATTGATTGAACTTTAAAAAATCTAAACAACTAATAAACTTTTTTAATTTCAGTGGAAAGAATGTATATATTGGAGGGCATTTGGTTTATTCTATTGGAATGATTTGTATGGCAATCTTTAAGAGTAAAATTGGAGTAATATTATTTTCACCAGCTGCTGGAATAATGTACGCAACATTATTTACGATGCCTTATTTGCTCGTAGCACGCTATCATGCAGCTGAGACAGTGAGTTATTAATTGAGAGTTGGTTTTGGTTTAATATCATAATGATATTCTTTCTTTTCTTAAAATCTTTATACAGTTTGAATTTTATGTGGATGACCTAGTAGCTGACAAGCCCCAAATCAGAGGATTGGGTACTGATGTAGCAATAATATCGAGTATGGTTTTTGCAGCTCAAATGACTCAGGCTATAACTATAGGAAGTATAGTTCAAGCAGTTGGATCAACTACAGCCATTGTCTATGCTGCTGCAACATTTGCATTTTGTGGCTCATTATGTGCTACTAAAGTATTGTATTTAGATTTGTGAAAAGTAAGAATTAGAAAATTAATTGATGATGATATAAATGTATATATATATGTAACATAATATATAATTAGAAAGAAAGTAAATGTATGATTTCATGTTACCCCATATTATTGATAAAATGAATGACAAATGTGATACTATACAGGAGAAAGTTACTTTCACTTGATTTGATTTTATATTACAATAATTCATTTATTTTCACACATATATCTCTCTGTATAAAGTTCAAATATAATTACAAAATGAAAAAGGTTTTTACATTCCATCATCAGAAATATCAGAATAGTCTTCTGTACGCAATCTACGTTGAAACAATTGTTGAAATGCATCAGTACTATCAACTGCATGTTTCCAAGATTTTACAAGAGATTTTCTAATATCAATCAATTCACTAATTTTAGATTTTATTCTATTGAGAACAATAGGAACAGAAACTTTTGGATTAGTTCGTAATTCTGTGACGACAACTTTCTCTGCAGATGAACCATATAATTGTCGAATTAGAGATCTGTATAGTACCTTTGAGCGACCACCCAAGTTTTTATTTAGAAAGAATTCATTCAATTGTTCTTCATCCATTTTGTTCATGTGATCAATCATTAATTCAAATCGTATCATCATAGATTTTAGTCCTTCAATTATAATGTCCAACTCAAATAAGGCATCTTCACGTGTTGCTAATTCTTTCTCAGTACGACTTTGTTGTTGAGTTACTTTTCTAATTGATGCTGCTGCAATTTCAGGGGTCACAACTTCTTTTTGTTGTTGTTGCTCTTCTACAATAATGTTTTCTTCAATACTGATTTCTTCTTTCTCCGTTTCTACTTCGACTTCTTCTACGACTTCTTGGTAAACTTCCATGATTCTGTAAAAGAATTTACATAAGACGAGTCTTAAGTAAGTAAAGAAAGTTTCTAAATATAATACTTACCAATAATCACCAGCTTTTCAATTGTTGTTTTAATAAAAGAATTTTTTGCTGACTTGCAAATCTGAAATGTCAAAAAACAATTTGAAGCTTTTGACAATGTTACCGCATTATATTTTCAATGACTGGAATTTTACTGCGTGAAAGACTCAATTCTGAAGAATTGTACCGGGAATTTATTTTCCACAAAAAATCTTCTTCTTCAGTTTTTCAGTTTATCTTCAGTTTGATTGTTTCTAATTGTTACAAACTTTTTTAATCACAAATAATTATGTTGAACATACTAATAAAACCTGTCAATGCTCCACAATTATGTTTCCGGAGATTATATTCTACTTCTGGACAGTAAGAACAAAAAAGTCTTTGAATTACATAAACGTCATTATATATTAATTTGTTATTTCTTTTTTTACCTTCTCTTATAGACAGCTCTTGTTGTCACACTCTGTTCATCAAGAATCTCAATCAGATAAATTACCATTTTTTCTAACTCATGGACTATTGGGTAGTCGTCAAAACTGGGCTTCTATTTCAAAGTAATTTCAAAGTTTGTTCAAGTGAAATTATCTTGCATAATGGATTATGTAATTGTTTTTTTAATTTTATTTACTTTCAAGAGCTGTTGCAAAACAAACAAATAGGAAGGTAATGCTATTTCTTTTTAACAACAATGATTTACTAATTCTTATTAGTTCTCTTTAGGTCGTGACGATAGATTTACGAAATCACGGTGATGCACCGCATTCAGATGTGATGAACTATGACGTTATGGCTGATGATATTAAAAACTTAGCTAGTCATTTAAACATTCCTAAATTCTCGGCACTGGGTCATAGTATGGGTGGAAGAGCCGTTATGACATTAGCACTTAAATATCCAGATTTATTGGAAAAACTTGTTGTTGTTGACGTAAGCCCGATAAGTAGTGGAGCTGATTTTAGAATAATGTCATCATACATTGAAGCTTTAATGGCTATTGAATTTTATCCAAACATGACAATATCTGAAGCAAGAAAGTTTGCTGATAACAAACTCAAGTCTATCGCAGAGGTATAATTGTTAACAACTATAATATTTTTCTCATTATAATTCTTGATTATATGTATTTTTATATAGACCGCAAGTCTTCGAGCTTTTCTGTTAACAAATCTAACTCATGATGGAAACAAGATTAGTTGGAAGCCTAATCTTCCTGTGTTATTGAATTATATGAAAGATATTGGAAAATTTCCAGATAGTGTTGCTTCAAAACAATTTGATAAACCAACATTATTTATCAAAGGAGAATTATCACAGTATATCCCACAGAGCGACATAAAGAAAATTCAAAAGATATTTACAAATGCTCAGTTTTATACTGTAAAAAACTCAGGTCATTGGCCTCATGCTGATGATCCACAAACTGTCATAAAACAATTAGTCCAATTCTTAAATTCATAAGAAAAAGTAAATATTTATGTGCAATAATTTAAAGGATCTTATATTATGAGATACCAAATAATTCTCAGGTCAATGTAAAAATTCTATAAATATGCTCGTCGCAAGTTAGTGAGAAAGTACAATATTATTAATTATAAAACTAACCAAATCGTAATCATGTAACGCTTATATAAAATATATATATTTATTTAATAATTGACTGAGTGCTATTTTTATAGAATGAGAAGTTGAGACAAAAATAATAAAAAAATTAGCTCATTGAACTCAACAAGTTTTATATAAAAAATATTTTATTTCATAAACATTAATTTACAATATACACTTATATATATATATTTTCACACAATTATTTATATATAAATTGAGCTTTTATTCAGGCTTTTTGTTTAACTTATGTAATATATACCTTCTGTACACAACAACGTAAAAATTATTAGTAAAAGAGTTATTTACAAAAATCAACAATTAAAAACATATAAATGCAAATTATCATAATATTTCACAAGCATAATAAAGAGATTAAAAAAAGGATTATCATATATCATCAATAATAAAAAGGCAGTCAGTCAAATTGTACATTTTTCATATTAATTAAAAAAAGAGTTATTCTTTTTATATTAAATTCTCTTTTGATAAAGTTCTTACTAGCCAATCAACAAGACGTCCAATTCTAGTAAAAACTGTGTAATGAACAGTAGAACATTTCTTTCTATCTTCTTTATCTGGAACTCCGTAAGAAACTAATCCTTGCACATACCATCTTGATTGACCTGAATATAAAATGAAAATATAAAGTTTTAGACTTAATTATTTCAATCTTGTTTTTATTTCCTACCTCTACTACTGGCTCTAAAAAAATGTCCTGAACCACTGTCTCCGGAACAAATTTGTGTTCCATTTCTATAGCCAGCACAATAAGTAGTAGAACGAGTCATTGTTGCAAAAAAGTCACGATAAGAATTGACACATTGGCTAGTAGAAACAACAGGAATTTCTACCATTCTTAATGTGTTTGATAGTGTACCATTTTCTGTTAATCCAAAACCTAAAACTGTACCATAATTTCCTTGTGCTAATTGTAACTCTTCAAGAAATGAATTTGAGCTTTGAGGAAAACATGCTGGACGAACATAATATGAAATAACTGCTGAAGTATCCAAAGCAAGTATAGCAATGTCTGAATCAAGAATTAGATGATTATAATTTTCTTGTACAAGGATTTTAGATACTCTTCTTTGCTGTACAAGAGGGTCCATTTCCGGTATATGAATATTCTGTTTTCCCAAAAATAAAACTAAAGATTCTGAATCACGTAACCTTCCACTAACTGTTACACAATGAGCTGTTGTTAATACAGCGGATTCAGTGATGAGTACACCACCACAAATATATTCCAATTTATTTTTAATATTAACATAAATAGCAACATGCCAAGGCCATTGAGCACGTTGTGTAGCTTGTCCACCAGAAATAAAAGGTGTTTTTGAAGCTTCAGATAAACCACAATCAGGAATACAAGTAAATCTTTGTGATATTCCAGGAGACCATGTACCATCCGATCCACATTTTTCATAATGAATTGGCAAATCTCCAGAAGGTCTATAATATGATTTACATGTGAAACGTACTTCTGTACCAACATCTTGTTGATTAGAACAAGATTTAACTTCAAGATTTTTTGGATTTATACACTCAATTTGAACTCCTCTTGAAGGACTTAGTGAAGGGCAACGATTTTTAAAATCTCTTGGAATTAAGCTAGATAATCCAAATCTTACATCAATTAAATGCTCACATCTTGGTGTATCACTTGACCATTTTCCAGTTGACAAACATGATAATATTGGAGAGCCATCAAGAATAAATCCAGCTTCACATTCAAATTGAATAACTGTTCCAACAGGTACTCTAGTACTATTATCATTACAATAATATGCATCAGGATTTGAGCGACAAGATGAAATTGTAGCTTCAGAGTATTGTGGAATTTCGGGTAGGATACATTCAACTGATGTTGGTTCTTTAGTAAATCTCGATATTGGAAACGATGCTGGTGGTAGTGGTGTAGCTGTTGCTTGCGGTATTGGACTTGAGGCTGAAGATTTTAAATTATCGGAAGCAGAAATAACTTTTCTTGTTGGTTCTATGTCATCCTTAGGAAAGTCTAACATTGTTGGCTCTCTTGTTGTAGTACTAGTAGTTGAAGGTTCAGTAGTTGTAGTAGTCGTTGTTGTTGTTGTAGAAGAGGGACTAGTACTTATTAATTGTCGAAGAAGTTTGAGTCTTTCAATAGCTTTTTGCTCTGCTGCTAATTTCTGAAGTGCAGCTTGTTTCTCAGCTTCTTCCTTTTCAACTTGTTTCTCATGTGCTTCCCATTTTAAAGCTAGTTTAGCACGAGTGATAAGACATAAAGTTTCACTTTCATCTGACCTAATATCAGAAGTAGAAAAATTTTAAAGTCAGACACAGTTTCATTAAAAAAAGATTTTAGTTACCCGTCTGCACAATCTTTTCGTAGATCACAAATTTTGTTCATTGGAATGCATGCTCCATATTTGCATTTAAACTCATTTGGTTTGCATTTCATGTCTTTGCAAACTTCCAATGTTTCCTAAATTTTGGATAATATGAGAATATGTTGTAATGATATTTTTATTAATTAAAGCTTACGTCTGATCCATCTGGACAATTCTTGATTCCTAAAATTATAATATAGATTGATTATGAGAAAATGAAATACAGATAATATCAAAAATTGCTGCAATTTCTCACCGTTGCCTGCAAGAAAATCAAAATTGTAAATATAAAATTATAGATTTTAAAATATTTTTTTTAAAATCATAATTACATTGCTTCCAGTCTTTAATACAAGCACCATATTTGCATCGAAATTTTCCAGGGAGGCAACTAGTGTAAAAAAATCATAATATATTAAATATAGAGAAAAGATTAGCCTGGATTTCTTTTACATACAGTGAGAAAAAGTTTGTAGAAAACAAAAGTAGTATATAGCTTTATAGAAATGTACCACAAAAAATGAGACAAATACTCTCCTGTATTATACGCTATTTACTCTAATTTTCCACAGATTTTCCTGTATGAAAAACAAAAATAATCTTGTATACCTACCTATTTCCACCGCAAATATCTTCCGACTCATCACTTCCTTCAGGTTACAAAAGACATAAAAAATCATCATTAGCCACGAACCATGTGTATGAATCATTAAAAAATTGTTATTTACACTCTACCATCAATGCAGTTGATATTTCCATCACAGACACGATTAATAGAAATACAGCCTGAATACTGGCACTGAAATACGCCAGCTTTTTTCGGGCTAGTGCTATATATATGTGAAATAAAATATAAGAATATTATATACACTCCATAGATCGTTTGCTGTACAGTAGTTTTTTTAGTAGTATGTAGTAGTAGCAGCTCATTTAGTGTATCTCTTATTCTTTTATTTTATCCTAATTACGGTCGTTGTATAATTTTCTATTATAGTTTCTTATTTGACAATCATCATTCATGAGAGGAGAAGAGAGTAGCAAGACAGCATAAGAGTATTATTATTATTATAAAGGAAGCAAATCGTGATTTGAAGTTTTATTAGCAAGCCGTAAATCTTGTTATGTAAATCTTTGTTATAGTAGTGAAAAACTGGAGGTAATTTATGACACTACTGAGCCAATGTTATACTTTTATGTCTATTCTTTGGATTCTTCTCATTATAAATTACTATGAAAGATAGATGAATGACGGACGACTACTAACTGCCAGTGTTTGTTGTCACATATATATAACAAGAACAAGATGATTATATACAGAACAGATAATAAGAATTTACAAGTCGGCTTTTTCATTGTACGATTGAAAATAATTAATAAAACTTTTATAATCTATTCTACAAAAGACTCTTTTGTATATATAATCAACCTAAAAACTTCTAAATATCAAGGCCAATAATATAAAGTTTGAAGAAGAAGAAGTTTGCATGTAAAATTAGCAGTCATGCTTAGTCTTTTGGTTTTCACAACTTCCAAATGAATGATATTATTCTTCTTTCCATTAACCTTTGATTATGCACAAAGTCAATATAGTTATAATAATAAAAGATTTACTACGTAAATGCATTCTAAATTTAAAAAATAAGAGTTGCATCAAAATACATATAGAAGCAGAAAAGGTGACATCATATATAAAATGATTATTGATAGGCTAGCGTGAGATGCAAAATTTGCAAATTGGAATAAGACAAGGTTCTTAATAAAGTGTGAGACGCAAATTCTACTAGTGTCATTATTACATTTCTTATTTTTCTTGTGTAAGTACTTAGATAATATGGACAACATCAGAAGAAATGAAAACAAGTGCTACGACTATATTCCAGTTTTTCTAACATGACATTTTTTCTTGAATCGTAACGTAATGACCCTTTTTAGATTTTTAAAGCAATAAGAGTCTTCTACTAGTAAATAGATTCTGTTTGATGTGTTTGATTTGCGTAATTACACAAGCAGAGATCTCTAATCTAAAAGAGTTCCAAGAGCAACACTACATAGCATAACTCTAAATAATAGTTGTTAGCCATGCATTAGAAATTGAAGGTATTGAGTCAAGTTCACAGGTCATTTAGCTCGTCTCGACTATAGCTTGTTCAATTGCGTGAGTGATGATGATGATAATAGTAATAATTTACAATTTACAAACAAGTAAATAAAAAAGTATAGTCACCAAAATGTACATATGACACATTAAAATAGAATAAAAAAGTGTAAATGCTACTGTGCTACTACATACTACTACTACAAACTACTTCTATAATAGCTATAGTTAAAATGTTAGTCGACATTATTAGAAAAAACAATTATATATATACTAACCCTAATAATTGTAAAACGACCTTCTGCGCTAGATCACTATAATAAGCACCATTTCCCAATTTGTATTCCAGTCGTCTATAACTGTTTTTGAAAGACAAAAAATTTATAGAGAGGCTTATATACAATACATATATGGCAAAAAGATGATGAATTATTGATTGAATATTTTGAATCATGTCAAGATCAAATAAGATGTCAAAAAAGTATGTGAATGACAATAACGGTATAAATTTAAATAAATTCTAAGAATCATAAAACGTAACTTACCCACATAGACCTCTTCTTAACTTGGACGAGCAAATTAAATCGTTCTCATCTAGATTGTCCTCACAATGACGAATTCCTATTTAGAGTTAGTGAGTTAGTAAAAATCTTGGAGTTATAAATAAATGTATTAAAATTAAATTCTATTAAATCATTTACACTAACCGTCACAAATTTTTGACTTGGGTATACATATACCACTAGATTGACATCTTAACTCGCCTGCTTTACAAGTTCCTTGTGAGTTGACAGTGCCTGTATAATTTTATAAAAGTGTCATATAGTAATTAAGTTATAGACATGAGGAACAATCATCCAATCACTCATTCTGTACACTTGCAAAAGAAATAATAAAATTGTAGTAGCAACTTGTAACAATTAAAGGGTGTATATATGTGATCTGTAAGCATAAATAGTCAAAACTGCCTATAATCTGTATAAAGCAGCAGCAATCAGTCTCTCTATTTCATGCATACGACACAAAGGTTAATTTATTACAATGTAGTAGTGTAATTACTAAAGGCAAACATCAAACTTATCACCAATTCCTTGCAAAAGGTCAATATAAAAACTCGTCTTTTTCATCTACTATATGTAGTATCATAATCAGCAACAATAAGACAGTAGCTATACTACAACAAAAGCTGTTACCACATGTCGGAATATTTTATATAAAAGTGAAATGATTATTAAAATAAAAAAAACTATTATACTTTACTCTGTAGCCACAACCAAATGATTCATGCTGAGATGTCTCATTGACACTCAACCAATGAACCAAACCACCAACATTGAAAAGCAAAAGACCAAGGATTTCTTAGAGTAAACAATAAAGTAGCTATACTTTACTGTTTTTCTCAGTTGGTCATCATGAAACAATAAAATACACACACATATATATTTCATGTGTGGTGCAAAGGAAGGAAATAAACGATACAAAATTGTTACTAATATTTATATTCTGAATGCAAATAAAAATTAATGAGTTTGAAGCAATATGATAGCTATAAATTTGCTCTACTAATATAAGCATATTGTTCTAGTAATACTAATAATTTTTTCATTACCAGTTGCAATTGCCAAAAGTACTATTATAAGACAATAGAATAGTCTTGTGGACATTACTAATTGACTTTGATTCCTTGCCACAGTTTCCGGCTTGGAACAACTTAAGAGTAGTGACAACGGCAAAGAGGAGGAGGAACACATTATTTATAGTTTATGGAAGGAAAAAACGTAAAAACTAATTCACAAGTTCACTGAGGTACACACATATTTTTCTTCAAGGGCAATTTATTTCTTCGAGAACACAGCACATTATAAAATTTTGATTGAAAATTCTGAACTCATTCTCATAATTTACATTTTTCAATGAATTAAGCACCAAAAGTTTTGTTTTATAAATCACTTTACCCCATATGCACTGGAAAATTCTTCTTTCTTCTCATGCAATAATTTTATACCAGAAGATGATGAATTTATTATTATAATCCCTATATAATAATCACAAAAAGTTACACAACTTTAACGAAAACCTACAAGGAAAGTGAAAGAGATTAAACTCTGAAACTGGAGTAATTTATACAACATGTTCAATTGACCAGTTGCAAGTCTAGACTAATCCAGTTGCAATAAGTTTGCTCACCACTGTGTATAGTAGTTATTACTGTTGCCAACAACATGAATGAGTTAGAGTACTAGAAAGAGGTGCCTGACGTCAATAAGAAATTAGAGTGACCATGCACTTGCTCTTGTACAAAAAGTACAACTAACATGTTGAGAGTTCTTTGGAGGATGTTTGTTATTAGGATATACATGATATATAAATGATAAGTACTTCTTCTCTTACTTCTTTCTGATATAGTTATGTGCACAGATATCTGAAAAAGAGATCTTATTATTTTTGCATTTAGTAGATACCTGCTGGAGTAGACAGTAGAGAAATAAAGAGTTCATGCACTATATAATAAACCTGCGATGATGAGTTAATCTGATTTTTGTTCTCAAATCTAGTATATACTGGCTTCAAAATTGCTCTTTTGTAAAGTCCAGAAGGTAGTTTTACTTTACATGATGATGATTACATGTAAAGTAATAAAAGACAAAATATATATGTAACTTTCCTTGTTACGCAAATCATTATTTGCAACGGTTTCGTAGAACTAAATAATTAAACTTCAAGTAGCTTGTTAGGTAAAAAAGAAAAGAGATATTCACATGTCTCTGACATTTAAGCATAGTGAGAACTTTATGAGTAGTACAATCAAATAAAAGTAAACCACGATAAAGGTAGTGAGTGAGTGCAATTTTGGGAATGCTTTATATTTTTTATGGCATAAGCAAAAGTAGCTTCCTATTATAAGATGAGTTTTTGTTAAACACTCTTGCCTAATACTTAACGCTGGCCTCCAGAAGAATTAACTTTTGTGAGATTTTTTACTCATTACGCATATCAAAGGAAACAACAACAACAGAAGAAGCAAAGAGTGATGTATGATGATGGAATAAAACTCTTTTTTAAATCTTTTAGTAGATAGCATGTAAAAGACGTTTTTATTTACGCATGATAATGAGATAGATTCAACTTTTGTTGAAAGTGACATTGAATATTTAAAGGCTAAAATGACTTCTTTCAAAGGGTTAATTATTTATTATTTTGCTACTTCATTATTATATAAAGTGCATAAGGTACCTAAATGCAATAACAGAAAATATTTCATCAATTAAGAAAAAGAGCTTGCGTGTGTCATGCTTTTCTGATTTCATATACACAAGGGAGTTTCATCTTCATTTTCTTCTTCATCTTATCAACAGTCTCAAATCTCTATTCAAGAAAATTTTTCATATCTCTACTAGATGTACATACGTTTATTGATAAAAAAACATTCTATTAGCATTTAGAGGAGACAGAAAAGATGAGTTCAATCACTTTACAACTATATCAAAAATATGAGTACGCAGATATCATAAATACCAACAATAAAAAACACCAAATCACATATCCTGTCTCAAAAAATTTGCCGTTTCCTCAAGGTAATTTACACGTGCAACTAGTAAACTTTTTGCCAAAATCTTTTATGAGAAGTAGAGTGTTATTAACCAAAATGAAACAAGATACTAGTACTTAACCTCAACCTCGTGACGTCAATGCCAAAAGTTTGGCGTAAGACGCACCGGAGATAGGAGGAAATTAGCCAACCTGAAACATATACCATTTCTTAATTCATAATAATTATGATATGCTCTTTGAGTGTCAGTATCAACATTATCATCATGACTGAGATATATGTCTACCCGAATAAATAAATAGAAAATTCCAGCAGTAGTAGCTGAGGTGAAATAAAATATACTTTTTTATAAAGGATGTTTGCTGTATACAAAGTTCATGATCTTTATTTTAATTAACAACAACGTACATATTTGTTTCATACATTACTCATGAGAGAATACTCAACTTTCATAGTATATTTCAATACAATCATATCATATCAGTTCTGTCTGGATAACTAAACATTTATTTATATATACGCATAATATATAACGTATAAATAGAGATACAATCTTATTTCTATTTCATTCACAAGACGTTTTTATATTTCAAAATGAAATGTTCATGTTCATAATATTATTATTATTACTCATATATACGTTTTACTTTTTGAGAATTGTCATTCTTTGTGTAATGACATATAAAAATTGTATGTCAAGTGCATTACAAGATGTGACATTGTTTCTGTTATAACTTTTTAATATTTTGGTTTTTGCACTTTGCCTTTTATAGATTATATACCTAGAATACAAAACAGCTTCTTATATTAAAGTATATACAATTATGGTTTTTAGAGTATAGAATAGAAGACATTCGTTTGTTTTGTTTTCGGATGAGACAAACTTGAATCTTCAGAGACTTCAGACACATTGGAAATATATAAAAAGATGAAGTTTAGATGAAGATTGACACGTTTCTATAATATTATGTTGTGATGTAGTATTAATTATTATTACTAGTAGCATTATTATTTCTGTTAATTATAATTATTCTCAAAGGAAATAATCTGGTTGTGGTTTCTTTGCTGGTATTCCTCTAGCTTCTTGTGGTGCTGCTTCAAAGATAATAAATTCTCTCTGCAGGTGTTCATCTAATTCCAATATTGCAGCAACATTACCACATCTGAAAAAAATCAAGACAGAAAGAACAATATAAAATTAATTCTACCTGTAATTATATAGTTTTACTTCAAAATTCAACTTTTCAAATTAGTAAAAAAACCTGACCTACAAGTCATGTAAACTTGTCAATATTTAATTCAAGGTCATTACTCAACAAATTATTATTACTACATGTTCTTCTTCCTTCTTGTGTAATTATACAAAAATAAATGTTAACACTAAATATTACCTGTAACAATAGTTAGGAGCTGACCAAACTGTAAGTACTGTATCTTGAAAATGCCACTTATAACCTTCCATAACTAATTGATGAGCTCTACATATCATATCAACATCATTGGCTGCATTGAACTGGGCAACGACATCTGATCCAAATAAATAGCCTGCACCTCTAGGACTTACACCCCAACCAGTTGTATCTAATTTAAAAAAAAACATAATTAGAATTGGTACAAGAAATTGTTTGAAATTATCAGTCATTCATTATATTATCATTTATTGTCTGAAACTGAACTTGACCAGAATCTTTATTACAATTGTATACACATAGATCTGGCAATGGGTAGTTTCAATTTAATTTACCTGAGTTTATATATATTTTAAAAAAAATTGTGATAATTCATAAAGGAAAAATCACTTTATTCTCAGGTATTTATTATTAAGTAATTTAAAAAAAATGAAGCATTGCCATTTGCTGTAAAATTACTCTACAATAATTTGTGTAAAATTAGCAGCAAACAAAATCAAATAAACTTTACAGACAAAATGATACTACTGAATTTGAAGTGTATTAATTAAATTAAGTTAGTTTTGAGCTTACCTTCAGGATCTGACCAAAGTAAATCACACATTGGACCATCACTATAATTTATATGAAGGAAGAATAAATTAGAGAAAATTTTATGTAATCAATATATAATCATCTACACTTACTGAGGTACTTCTTGTTTTCTATCAATCGCTCTAATTTGATCTAATGTTTGTATAGAAGGTGACAAACCTCCATGTACACAAAATATCTGAAAATATAAACAAAAAAAATCGTTATTTAGTTAGTACTGTAATTTATAATTTAATAAAAACTTACTTTACTATCAACGATGGCAGAAAGTGATAAATAATCAAATATTTCAGTACAATAACGCCAAACAGTTATAGAGCCATATTTTCTTAGACATTCATCATAAAATCCATATACTTGAGTAATTTGTCTCGATTCGTGATTTCCTCTAATCAGAGTAATTCTATCTGGATATCGTACCTATACAACAAACAAATATATTTAAAATATTAAGTTACTTTTATTGCACTTGTAATATATACGTCAATTAAGTAGACCGTGACAAAATACAACTAAAACTGTAAATTTTACAAGCTATTAACAGCTAAATATTACATCACTTTTAAGTATATAGCTACTTTTATTACATAAACTAACTTCCTGTTTTGAAAATACTGAAATATTCCAGCACTAAAAAAGAAAATTTCAAAAACTTTTTATTTTACCTTTAGTGCTAGAAGAAGAAGAAATGTTTCGACAGAATAAAATCCTCTGTCAACAAAATCTCCTAAAAATAAATAATTGGTTTCAGGAACATCACCACCAACTTTGAAGAGTTCTTTCAGGTCGTAAAACTGTCCATGAATATCACCACAAATCTTTAGAAAAGTAAAAAGAAAATCAAATGTCAAACGTCACAATTTGTTATTACAAATTAAGAGCTTTTTACTAAAAAAACTTACCGTTACAGGAGAATCTACACGTTGAACATTTGATTCTTCAACCAAAATTTCTCTAGCTTTGGCACAAAGTGCTTTCACCTCAGATTCTTTAATAATTTCACATTTTTTCAATTGTGCAATTTGTCTATCTAAATCACCAGTTCCATGTGACTTTTTTCCCATTTTACTTATGTAGATAATAATAAATAAAGAGATCACTTGTATTTATAAAAATATAGAAATTTTGAAAACTTGCTTGATAAAGAAGCAAAAACAGCGACAGGTCAAAGGCCAGACAGTTTTTTTTTTAAAAAAACACTACTATTTGTTTTTGCTGCTTGCTTTGCTTTCTTTCATCAGCCAACAAAACTGAATTTGAGTGGTGATCAACAGCCTCAATCACTTTCTATAAAACCCAAAAGTCTTCCGTCAGGTGGCGAATACAACACTGATTTGTTTTTGACAGAGGCGTTGTGTATTTTTTATTGCTTTTCATATAATATAGGATCTCGGAGTTTTCGGATGCTTGATATATTCTACTACCCGGTTTTATGAGAAATGCTAGCTACTTTATACTGGTAGTCCATTGACTCATCATTCAGCTTTTGGTAGTAGAGCTGTGTTCATTTCTTGTCTTTCTATATCTCTACAGAGCTCTGCTTTCTTCGGATTGTTTTGTTTATTTGACAGTCCGGGTTTTCGGACTTTTCGAACAAAAACTAAAAATAACTAATTGACAACTATTTCTACATTTGATTTTTCTGTTCAACATCTTGCAATATAAAAATTCAGCCGGCTCATTAAAGTTTAGATGATAAGAAATTCTAATTTACATAATCAAAATTATTTTAGCATTTTGCTTCTTCTACGGCGGGAAGGAAATTCTAATAAAATGTGACAGAATCAGCAGAAAAAAATTTATCTGTACAGGAATTGGGCGTGAAATTGTGTTTATTGATATTACAGTTTTGTAAACAAATCAAATCAGTCACTGTTCTGCTGATAAAGAGCCAGTTGATTACGTAAGTAGTTGTGTGTAGTGCGTAGCTTGATAATAAACATTCATCATTATTGTATCAACGTTGGCCGAAATTTTCGACAGAAGAATTTGCTAAAATTATTTTGGTGAACTGCATTGGAATTTGTGACATGGACTACTACTACATTGAATAATTGATAACTCTTTACAGTGTATTTACAAAATTTACATGCATATGTACAGTTTCTGAGAAAAGTAACCATTAATCATCACATATTATTAGTAAATCTGTCTGTTGTTTACGAAGTAAAGGATGTGGTCAGAGGTTTAAGCTTGAAGCTATGGATGAATATCAAATGAAATGAAGTTATGTTTATGAATCAGAAATTATTGCAGTATTCTGTCGTTGTGTGTCTTTGAGTATCATCTTCTGCTGCTGTTGTGGTTTCTTAAAATCATTATTGTTTAATTCTTCTGTCAAGTGAACTTAACGAGTGTGACAAAATGGGAAACATTTATACGACAGTAAGTATTTTTTAAACACTAGAATAAATAAATTATTCCATCACTAATTTCTGTGTTTCCCATCTTATCTTCATATAAAACAGGGACCGAATGAAGCACTGATAGTGTCAGGTACGTAAAAAGTAACTTTGTGTTTTCTCATCATCATCATCATCTCTTTAATTAAAAAAGTTTTGACAAGAGTTTCTTTTAGTCTTAAAGTCTTAATGTGCAGTAAAAGTTAGTGTAGTTTTTTTCTATAGATCATTATCGATCGACTAAATAGTTTAACAAGAGGACATCAATCAATATTAAAAGCATGTCTTTGCCGGCTGTCGTGTGCTCTCAAAAAAAATCTCCCTTTTTATACTGTATAGCATCATCATAGCTTTTGTTACTTTGTCAGGTCATGTATAGTTTATTGATGAACTGAAAAAATGCAGTGAACCTGGTCTGCTAACAACTTCCTTCTTGCTAAAAGATAGATAGATAATCCATGTGTAGAAAGTCATTGCCAACGCATATCCTCTGAATTTCTGACACAAGAGAGAACCTTTTGGAAATTGGTAAAGGAAATAAGAGCAAGACGCATTTTCTCTCTCTTCTTCTGTTATATATTCAGTGTATTCAAAAAGTTATAGAGCTGATGGACAAGAAGAGAAAGTAAAAGTCGGTCTACATGCTTTTCATCTAGTAGATCTCAATAAAGATTACTAGACTCTAGAGTACTTTACTATCAAAAGTGAGGAAAAGAATTCAGTATCTTCAAATCCTATTCTTCCATCACATTTTACATCACATGCCAATATGACAGAAAGAAGAGTTTCGTGCCAAGTTAGCCAAAAAGGGGAAAAGAAAAAAAAGTACATTTTTTTACTACACAACTCTAAATATGTTTCAGGGAAATGTTGGTTTTTTCTTCCTTTTTTTCTGATAAGCAGTAAAGGAAAGATTTTTTTCTTTACTTTCTTGTGGTTTTTCTATCAAATTACATTATTTTTGTGCAATACATAGGCAATTTACTTCTTCTTGCATTTCTTTCTCCGGATAGTCACACCAACAAATTTAATGATTATCATATAGAGAGAAAGCCAAAGAGAGAAGAGAAAGGTCTCAATATAACACATGCAATTGAATTATCTTGTCTGTCTTGTCTCCCTACATGACATTATATAGTGTTGATGAGCGCTGCAATAAATGCTGTGTAAGTAAGTAACTAAAAGTATAATGTATGCTAAAAAGGGTTCTTCTATATTTCTAGGATGAGCAGTAGTTTTATTTTATAGTAGTGGTACACAATGTATACACCGTTTCGCTTCGTTTACTTTTGCTTTCTATTCTCTGATTCTGATAACTTTCCTCCAGTTTAGTAGTAGTAGTAGTAACAGTAGGGTAGATTTTAGTATATCGTAAGTAACTCATGATGATGATAAAAGTAAAAGTTATACGACTTGCTACAACTGTGAAGCTTACTTTTAGTAGTAGAAAAAGAGGGGAGGATTCACAGCACATGAGACACGAACTCTCTCAAAAACTAAAATTATGGATGTGTGATATATGGATGGAATAAAAGAATATATCCTAGAAAGAGTAGTAATGTCATGTCATGAGAAGCAGAAGAATAACGAGTGAAATTGATTTTCTAGTGTATATATGCTGTAAAAAGTTGTAGGTAGAGAAAGTACTCACACAGGCAACACCTGAAAGACTTGAATGATCATTGAAACGTTTTTTGTTATATTCAAGTCTTTAATCGTAAAATACATTGCACTTATTTCCTTGAATAATTAATTATTAACTGTTGTACATTATTAGTTTTAGTTTTACAAAAAAATCACCGGTCTTCTTACATACTATACACATATTAGTTTATATATATAATAATATAATACACTTAAAACTTTCATACAATATTATTATTTACTACAGCTAGTTTAAAAATAACTGGAAAGTTTTTCAAGGAAGACATTTTACATAATAATAATAATGTCTTATTATGTCACTTTGTGAATATTATTTTTACTTATTACAACTTTACAAACTCAAGAAGGAAAAATAAATATTTACAAAATATATAATATAACTAACAAATAGTACTAAAAGGAAGGCTTGTCGTAGTTATATATAGCTCACAATTAATAATAAAATATATTATTACGTATATAACGTTTCTAAACTTATATATTTGGTATAAAAATGCTGTCTTGTTATGTTGTATGTGTGTGTGTGTAAAAAGTGACTTTATGTTATCATGTGGTAGTTATTTTTCCTTTAAGTTTTGGGCATTCTGGGTGGAGGTACAGGCTCTGTAGATTCATTCCAGTCTTCTTTGATCATGTCAGCTGCTTTTTCACCAATCATAATTCTATAGGTTAATAATAACATTTATTATTATTATTAGAGATTTTTAATTAAGGTAATGTACACAAAATAGAATGTAACTTACGATGGTGCATTTGTATTGCCAGATACGACATTAGGCATAATTGACGCTGGTAATTAAAAAAATGCAAGAATTTTGTTTTAGTAATTAGATTGTATATATAATGAAAAAGTAAGCTAAATTACCATCTACAACACGAAGATTTGACACACCATAAACTCTTAGTCTAGGATCTACTACTGCTTCTATAATACAAATTATAAGAATTATTTTTTTATTATCCAATCATCACTTTCACTTGATTATCTATAATGACTAACCAGGATCAGTAGAAGGTCCCATTTTTGCAGTACCACTGTGGTGATAAATAGTGACTGTATAATGTCTAATGGCACATTCCCAATAATCATCACTCCAAGGTTCTAAATGTTTACAACCAGGCATGAGATGAGGATTTATACGAGAATTAAGTCTCTGGAATGCTTTAGTTTGACTCATGGCTATTGCTATTTTAGTTCCTTCAACTAGGATTTTGGCATCTCTATCATCTAACATATAGTTGGGATAAATAAGTACTTTCTCAAAGGGATTTTTTGACCTTAGCTTTAGATATCCTTTACTATAAGGTCTGAGAATCATAGGTATAACTGACCAAGTGTCACGAAATCTAGATAGAAGAGAGAAAAAAACAAGAAAAAGGTGTGAAGAAAAACAGAAAAACAACATTTTAGTAGGAGATCATCTTACTGTATAGGTCGAAACATTTGATCATAAACTTTGTCTGAAATCCCATGAGCTTTCTTAATCTGTCGTCCTCCATCTGATGAGGCCCTGAAGAAGGAATCATAAATACAAAACCATTACATAAAGCATTAGACAATATTACCACCAAATAATATTTTATATTTCTTCCATTCAATTTATTTTCAATGGGTTTTCTAAGTGGCAGTACTATTAAAATGCATTACTATTTCTAATGCTGTTGATAGTTGATGTGTGTTGTTACTTTGCTGGTGGTGGTGGTGGTATCGATAATCTACGACTGAAAGGGACTGAATATATTGAACTGGTCTGGTTGTAGTATAATACAACAAATGTCGAGTGGGTTGTTTTTGACTCTCTAGCTACATAGCTAGCATTGCCTCATAAAATACATTATTCATGTCAGTTTCACAATAACAGCTTTTTGAGATTCACTCACTCTTCACTGCTCACTCCCTATATATATTTTATGGATAGCTCTGCTTCTCTAGTAGTTGTAAATTAAACTAAATCGTAATAGTGAAGAAGATAAGTTCTTCTGTTAAAGTAGCAAAACTCTTTGTAAATATGAGAACTGCATGTTGTTCATCACAGACTATGTGATCTAACAGGAAACAGATACGAAAGAGATCAGAAAGCTTTCAATTTACTTACGATCCAGCGACAAAGTGAAATTCAATATCTGGAAAGTCGTCGGAAGCATTAGCGTATTTTGTATTGACCCATGCAATACCTTCTACTCCTCCAAGAATTGTTAGTGGTCCTCGACCGTACCTTTTGAGAAGAAGAAAGGAGAGATTAATAGAAAAATGTTGTTTTGCTAAAAAAAATTCTTTTATTTCTTTTCTTACATGGCATATTGTAGAACACTAGCAAGGTTTTCATATCGAGACTGCATCATTGATACAGGTTGATCGACTAGAAATACTAAACCACCAAAACCAATATGGTCTTGAAGATTTTGTCCAACTGCTGAATCCTATGAAAAAAGAGAGTAGAGTAGAGAGACAATAATATAAATAATAATAATATTTATATTTGCTTTTGATATTTACCTTTACTACAGGAATTCCAACTTCATTCAAATGTTTAGATGGTCCTATTCCTGATAACATGAGCAGTTGAGGGCTTCCTAAGGCACCCGATGAAAGAATGACCTCTCGTTTAGCTA
>VCNE01009825.1:0-16167 GCA_009869805.1 Oncopodura yosiiana
TTCAATTTTTTCAATTCTTTCACTTTTCACCTCTTGAAGAGTGAAAAATGAAAAAATTGCAAAGCCTGATTACAATGACAAATTTTGCTACAAATCTTGCAACAAAGGCAAGAAAAAAAACTAAATCAGATAAGACAGTGGAAAGAACAGAGTTGACGGAAATGGAAAAGGAACTAATTTTTTCTATTTCTGCATTTTTCCTTCTCGGTTCGTGTTTTTCTTGTTAGTTGTCTTGTCTTGTCTCATCCATTTTCCTTTTTATACCCTTTGTTTGTCATTGCTTCGTAAATCTTGTTAGTAACATTATAAATTTATGAATAGCAAAATAAGAAGTCTCAAACCTTTGTGTGCCATTTTCATTTCCTCTCTCTTTCTCTTTTCTTTGCGTTCCATTATTCTTTACTAATGGTAGTCACTCTCATCTGTAGACTGAACATCATCACATTTTATAATATAGGATTGAATTTGCATTCATATTCAGAGAAATGAGGAAAATCTACAGAATAACTGTAAATTGAGAAACAGCTAGAGCTCTTCTCATCCATGATACATACTTACATGCTTATGCATATATAATGCATGAAGAGACAAAAGTACAAGAGAAAGTGAAACGAGTATTTCTGGTGATATGTAGAATAGTATACAAGTGTGAGATATGATGATGACAAAGCCAACACCAAACACTTTTTAGTTGGTTATGCTACGCCTGTTTTCACTTCTCATTTAAAGAAGAAGAAGCAACAGCCAACTGTAAAATACATTTACCGTAAAATACTGAATTAGTATATAGTTGCTATAATTTCTATTATGTCTCACTTTCTTGGTAATTTTTTTGATTTATCATGTTTAATTTCTGCATTTGATTTGCGGCCAAAAATTTTTATTTGACATGCTATCATTTTCTCGTCCAACTCTAGTAAACTTTGGCTACTAATTCAGTAGTTACGGTACAAACTTGTTGTAGTGTAGTTAGACTTGTCTAGAAGAGAAGAAATTCTTATTCTTACTTTCAGAGCCTCAAGGGAATCACGTCTTTTCCTCACCAACAAGACTTTCACTCTGTACACTATATAGCTAGTTTCTATACATATTCTTCCTTTTGTTTTTTCCAAGCTGTCCATTGTTATATAAGAGACCCTCTCGGCTGTAAAACGAGTTTATTTCTCAAATAAATAAATGCATGCAACTTACTAGTACGACTATCTTTGGTAGTACCTAACTTGATGCCATGGTGCCTATTTTCTTCAGTCTCATGACATACAATACACGTTCTACTACAAAGAAACTAAAATGTACTTCACGTACAAATATTGCACTAAAGTAAGTCAAGGATAGTTGATACTTGTATAGTTGTTGCGATTGCTAAAAAAAAGTAGAGTCGACATCAACACTGTAAGTTTTTATGTAGGTACAAGAAAGATGTGCAATTTAAAGAAGAAATAGGAGTAGACACGCATTTCAATGGCTCTTTTCCTGCGTGACTACAACTAACAACAACTTGCATAAAACTATACATCTGTCTTCATGTCATCAAGGCGAGAAAGAAAAAAGACAAGACAAGTAAATAGATAAAGCTTGCTTCCTGTATGCTCCACTAAAATTTCAAAGATTTGCAGTCGTGTGACTATAAATTTTTTATTTGAGTTGCATGCTATACATGTTGAAATGTGCATGATGAAATTTGAACAACAACAGACCTTGTCTTATACAGTAAACCAATGTCAAAAATGTTTCCAATTAGTTTGGAATTTGGAACTCTTATAAAAGTATGTAAATATGTAGAACAGTAATCTGAGCTGAAATATCAAAAGACAAAAAAACACAATCATTTTTCATCAGAAATCCTTTGAGTCTTTGAAGTTACATGCCTATGATGAGCTGCGATAATGATGTGTGAGCTAGAGGCAATAATTATATTTCTCATGAATAATCACAGGTATTCATTACAGAGAGAAAGCTATCGAGTGTAGGCTGAAGCTAACTAATAGCGAGATGAGAATTATAATAATTCTTCATCGTGGATTATTATATGACATGTATTCACATCACTGGAAGATTATAATGTCACTCCTATTTATTCACCTGAAAATCCTAACAGACGGATATGCTTGCAAAAGAAGATGAGTTGATGTGTAGGTAGACTTTCTTTGAAATCTGAGCTCATTGTCATCATGTAAATTATAACTTGTACGAGCTTCCAATTCAAACTTCTCATCTTTCTGTCACAAAAAAATCAATCAATCCGGGTGCAATTGAAAAAAATCTTTTGCAAATAAATCATATGCAAAAAAAGTATCCAATAACATTCCTTCATAAAAACTAATTAAACTTAGCATTAGTCATGTATATGAATTTGATAATTTACAGAATTCAATATGATTTTTCAATTGAATTTATGGGTAGCTTTTAATGAGTTGTGTAACAATTTTTTGCCGATTTTTCAAGTCTGACTTAATTTGCATTTGTTTGCTATGATATATATAATAAATGGACTTCAGTCACTTTAGATCTTTTGCTATTGTTTGTAGCATTGCTATAAAAGTACTCCCAAATCAATATCTTATACTTCTGAGAGAAAAAGCCTTTTAGATCTACGACTTGCGAAATAATCCACTGAGTTTTCTTTTGATCCCTTACATATGACTTGTAGAAGTATTAAAAGCAAAAAAAAATTGAGTATTTTAATTTTTTACGAGTTTGAATTGATGCCATTTAAGCTCTTAATCTAATAAAATTCAGAAAAATCTGGCACATGTAACAGGTACCTGTAAAATATCTAATAGGCAAAGTCTGAATTACTGAAATTTTTAAACATTTATAAAGAAACTGAAGGTACATAAAAGATTTGATATTCCTAGAAATTCATAAGACCAACTATGACATCAAATCACTACAAAATCCTATTAGTTGCATCATCTCTCTTCCTTTTAAGATGTATTTGGGTCGAATCAAATGAAATTTGAGCGCAGACAACACAGGTATAGAAAGACTTCCTCTTAAGAAATGAAACCTACTGTAGTTCAAAACATGCGTCTCTAGTCAATATCAAACGTGGGCGAATTGTAAAAGCTGTCACTGAGAAAGAAATAAATTGCTAAAATTGACTTGACAGTCATCTGGTCAAATGGAAAACGTTACCCATAGCTTATAATAGAAAGCATCTTATAGACGTTCCAACTCTCCCTTGTGGCTTTTTGGCTTCTCTAAAAAAGTCAAGAGCGAAACTAAAAGCTTCACATGCCCATATCAAATGCTTTTAAAGTGAAGGCGTAACAAACTCTAAAGCTCTAAAATCCTAAAATTCCAACGTATACACACTTTCACTAGCTTTCACTGTGCAAATAGTAAATAGTTGTAAATAGTAGTAATGTGTATAATATCAGAGAGAGAGAAACCCCGTGTTGATATAAAATATCTATAGTGTAGTCCTATATTTTGCATGGACATATACTTATATAGCATATGCACTGATGATGATAAGAACGAGGAGAAAAGAGCAAACTCATAAAATTTTAGGAGAAAACATAAAAAACAGGCTGAATTATTGTCAGGGGAAAATGACTTACGGCTTTTACTACTTCTCTAGTCTTCTCTATTACACATTAAAAGGAAGAGACGACGAAAAAGAATTTCTGGTAGGCGAAAGAATAACTTATACGAGTCTGCAGGCAAAAATTAGAGATTCACTCAGATAGAAACAAACTCTGCTTACTATAAATTTTCTCTTATAAATAGTCTTGTCCTATGTCATGACATTTTACAATATGAGGACCTAGTCTTATACTCTATTATAATTTCATTTCTACTATATAGACTACTACACACCAGAGTGCTAATTACACTGTAAATGCAAAAATATCCATAAACACGCTTCATACATATGTTAACATGATTGCTAATATTGTAATGTGTCCTTATAATGTGTATTTCACATGAGAATAAAAATATATGTAAATGCACACATATTCTCTGATGAGACATTAGTGATGAGATGAGACAGAGTAGAATTATTCCCAAGTGCTAAAATATTCAAAGGGCTTAAAGACAAAATAGCTTTTTATGTTTGTTTTTTTTCAATCAACTTTCAGTAGAACAAATATAGGTTTTATAATTTAAAAAGAGAAAAATAACTATTTTTCATTCGTCTCACGTACATCAAATCGACAATCAAACCTTTCGATCCTTGGCCTTCTCCTTTTGTTTTTTTAGATGAATCAGAGAAAGTTTTTCTGTTAGTTTTTCTTAGCTAGAGTTTTATGAGGATCAACAGCTTGCTGAGTTTCTTGAGAGAGCTAACTAACTACACATTCGTAGACGTGTACACACTCTCCACTTTCTTTACTTATTTAGTTCTGGAAAAACAACGCAGAGAGTATATAGTTTCATTAGTATCCTTATGCTCTCATCTCATTCTCGCCTTCCACACTGGCACTTTTTTCCTCCAATCTTCTTCTCCAGTCTAGTGTTTATGGGCAACCATATAGGAAATGAGTAGTCTTATAAAACTGTGTGTAAAATGTTACAGTATACTTATTACTGTCTATTGTAGAGAGCTATATAGTGGTTCACAGTTTCATGCTTAATTGATTTCACATTGTATTTGTAGAGTGAAATAGAACAGTGTACACACAGTTATAAATTGGTACAATAAGGTACGTATACATAATGCAAATAGGTTTTGCTACTACCAGTATATTACTAGTGTCCAAAACAATCTGAATTCCAGATGCCTTCATTTTTATACAAGCTAAAAAAGTGTTCCAAATTACATACATTTTTATATGACCCCACGCACATTACATTTTAGAAATGATATTTCGCGAATTGCATGTATGTAATGTATAACAGTATGTCTTGGATATAAAATTTCTACGTTGTATTTTGAATTCTGATAGGATCCTATTTCTCTGTAGATTGAACTAGTATGTGCACTAGTATATGATAGTACATGATCTTTCTTTTCTCGTATGGCACAAGAACTCACAGTTGCAAATACAATAGAGATAAAAAAGAAGTAGAAGATTGAGAGTGCTCTTAATATCATTATATTACAAATGCAGATCACTCCACTAGCATGACAATTGAGATGAATTGAACATTTGTTATCTATCGATGCGATGTAAGTGAGTGCATGTCGCATTGCAATGAATAATAATACTACATTGTAGTAAAAAAGAATATTTTGTCTTTATCGTATAAGATATCAAAGTCATTTTGTAATATAGCCTTGAATATATGAAATCACTCGAGTATCACACGACGAAAGTTGTATCTTCACGTTAATATTAATGGCTCATTGGTTGTATAAATGGCCAACATTACCAAAATCAAATTGTAGCAGCTAAGAGCTAACATGTATAATGCAATGAGCTCTACGACTAGTAGTAGTACCTTTTCTGTCAACATTAGTTTTTCCACGTGAGATGACACCAGAACGTCATCACATGTCGTTCTAATAAAATCAAATGCTTTTGTGTAATTGACTGATTATACTTTTACATTATTGCTATTTTTACGTCAAAGTTTTACTTCATTAATGAAAAGTAGTGTTATACTTACTACTGCTGCAATGCGACTCACTAAGAAATAATTCAAATGTAATGTTTATTCATTCTAGGAAAGTAAAATCTGCATTGAGCATTAAACACAAGACAGTTTTTTATCTATTTTGCATGTATTCACAAGACTCTACCTGTAAGTCTCTTTTTTACTTTGATGTTGAATCATTCATCTATAAGCTTCGCTTAGATTTCCTTATGCTAAAAACATGAACTTTTTGAACACCCATTGAGCCTTAAATTTTAATTAGCCACAAAAACAAACATGGATTTTCTTTAATCATAATAACTAAAAGAGAGACCTTGTGGCATTTATGATTGATGAAAAGATTACATAGCCTTGATTTCTCTCTAAAGTCGCCCACATAATGCCTCAAAGACCGATAATAATCTTTCTCAAAAAAAACTTTTTAGACTGCAGCCATTTAATGGTTCGTCTACAGAGCTGTCAGTGACAATATTTTTTGATTCTTCTACTTACTTGCTCACATTCTCAATGCCATTCTAATTGAGTTAATGTTGAGCAGCACTGATATCTCAAGTCAAAGTTTTCCTATCATCAGAACTAAAATAAACATCATTAAACTGTCAAACTCTGTTGAGCACAAATCACATTTCATTTTCCTGCTAGGCAATTTTAGTTCATCATGCGAAAAAAGATAACGGATTTCAAGCTTTATATAAATCTATATTTTAGTGACGCATAGACTCAAATTGAAATAAATTGAATTTAAGATTAAAAGATTTGAAATTTTAGACTTTGTTTGCCCACGGAGAATTTTAAGCTTGTATATAACAATATTGAGTTTTTTTAGGTATCCATTTAAAGAGTTGCTCAAATTTCACAATTTCATTTGATGTGGTTTTTAAGAGTTGCGTTTTCTGTTGAAGTATGAATATATGCGACAAAACCACATCAAAAGTTTATTTGTGTATTTACATAGAATTTTATAATACTACAAGTGAGAGATAAAATCATAAAAGGTGCATGCATATGTATATTCTTTTCTCACGTCACTAAATTTCAACTTGAAATTTTCAAGCTAGCGCATAATGTACGTATATAATATATATGCATACATAGAGCATATGCAATTTCAGGACAAAATCTCTTCACAGTTTTTACTTTTACTACTTTCCTCCAACAAACAAAGGTTTACATCTAAAAGAAAGAGAGGAATATTAATGACTGAGTCTATGGAAAGTGAAAGCTGACAAAAGACTTGTGTAGACTGGAGCAATTCCAACTTCTCAAGGCTTAAAGTCTTTACCATAGTTGAGTAGGGTTGAGTGAGGCGAACCACAACTAAAATCTCTACTACGATATCTTGATATGAGCATATATACTCTACATATACTTATGTATTCACACACAGAAACTGAAAAGAGAAAGATTTTTTGAAATATGGATTATGTTCGGTAGCTCCAATATACTATATTCAGCAGAAAAAAAGGAGAAAAATGATTGTTGGGCATCTGAAGTAATTCAATGGAGAGCAGCATCTGTAACGACAAAGAAAAAGAAAAGATGTGGAAGAGATTTTAAAACTCAAGCCACTCTGCTCTTTGTGGCTCTTCTTTAATTGATTACCTTCGTATGAAATGTGTCTTCTTGTCAGGCTTCTAGAGTGCTGCTATGCATAAACACACACATATACATATACATACTATTTGTTTCTTCTAAGGCATTCCAGAGGGAATATATTCTCCTTGAATGACAAACTTTTTTCTGAGCATGTTTTGTATAGAGTGAGTAAAAGTGTGAACTTGGCAAATTCCTCGTAGTAATAATTTGCATAGTTGACTACAGTAAGTCTTCATGGTACTTTACCAATCGTCTTGTTGTAGTTGTTTGACTTCTAAATCCTTGAGACTTCCAACCTACCAGCGTAGGTTTTGTATAATATAATATCCTACTACACTAAATGACTAATTTCGAGGTTTTTCTATTTAGTATAGGAGTTTAGAGTTGAAACTGTCAGCGATCATTGACAATAATACTCCAACCGTGAATGCTCAACTACGCTGCAAGTGAAAGTAGATCAGTTCAACATTTTCAATTGAATTCACGTATTAGTGAGTGTAATGAATGATTTATACACATGGTTGACCACTTCTCAAAAGAAAATAGGTTGGTTCACTCACAGGAAAAAAGTTTCATATACTTCCGGTTTATATGCTGTGTCATAATATGGAAGAGTAAATCAAATTTCATTTCCTCTCCTGCTGCCGGAAGTAAACGCTGATAAAGGCTGATGACATAATACGATTGACTTGAAGAGAACATTAAATTGCCAAAATGTACATATTTATTAGTATAAGGAAGCAGTAGAGTAAATAGTTAGACAGTGAGAATTCTGATAGAGAATTGAATATTGTTTCCCAAATGACAGAGCTTACATATACATACGTATGTCGTACATTGACATAAAGAACAGAATAATAGAATAGAAATACTTACATAAGAGCAATATATGAGACTCTTGCAATCCAATTTAACGCACAACTGCCTTTTGTTGTCCTGTTGCTCCATTTCCAACACCTGCTCAATATCTTGAAGTTTAGTTTTGCAATTGAAATGTTGTAATCTATTCTACTTGTACATTAGCCATGTTTGCATATGTATGGTTGTACATTTGCAATGAGTTAAAGTGTACAACAACAGGAGCTGTAGAGTCTCAAATGGATTGAGCTACTTTCACCGATTGTTTTGAGCATTTCATTTGTGATCTAATTCTGTCACGGAATACATGAGATCGCAGATGAATGAGAAACGTGTAATGCGCTATTAGAAATAGAATCGCTGTTTACAAACAAGAGAAAAAAAGTAAATGATTTTGTTTCAGATTTGGAGCAATGATGCAAGATCTTGTTATTCTGGATCAGCTGCTTAATAAAGGATATGATAGAAGGTAATTAACACTGTTGTAAAATTTCAACTTAGTACAAACTACTAATAAAATTTATTTCAACTTTTTAGAGCTACACCGACAAATCATTTAAGTAAGCATAAATAAAAGGGTGTATAAAAATAGAACCACACATGATGTAACATGTGCAATTAATTTTTGATGTAGATAATACAACGCCTACACGAGTTCACTGTGAAATCTTTGTCCGCTCATTTCAATCACCAAATCCCTTGGTAAAAGTCTTGTAAATCGACTTTCAGTTATTGGAAAATAATTAATTAACTTTTAAATCTAGACAATGGACTACAGTGTTGACTTATTTCTGTTGGTTGCATAATACATTTATTTGAAGCTCAGTTTGATTTTATCACTAATTACATTTTAATTAATTATATAGGTTTCAAAAATGGCGTGATGAGAGATTAATGCACAAGGATTTTAGAAAGCCACTAGATTTAAATGTGCCTACTAAACAGTTTTTATTTAGTGTATCTAATTCCAAGTATTATGTTTTTAATGCTTTTCTTGGATTTAGGATCCAAATTTGGTAAAAGCCATCTGGAAACCTGAAGTATATTTTCCTAATGGTATTTATTATTGACTTTTGCAAGTATATTTATCTGTGGTTTCTAAAACAGAATTTTTACTTTTTGGTTTACAGGCAAAGCCGCAGATTTTCAGTATGTTACAGTTCCCAATGTTTTAATTCGCATCAACCCTGATGGAAATATTTTATACATGCTTCGGTAAGTGTTGACTTCCCCTTATACATAAGCTTTTTATAAGAGAAAAGTCTGTCTCACCAGACTCAAGTCACGCTTTGTGTCTTGAAAAGTACTCAACTTGAGTAACTCAAGTATCATCACACTTCCCTTGTGGTTTCTTATCTGTTACGTAAATCAAATGGTGGCATATGTACGTAAAGTTGGAATCTTTTAAGTTTTTACATAATACGTGATTTTAGATACAAACGTGATAATCCTACTTAAAATTATTTAGCACAGATTTCTTGCTTTTAGAAACTCATCTTTCATTGATTAATTTTGTGAAACGTAAAGTTTTCTTTCTTTCTGTCAACAGGCTGAAAGTGACATTTTCCTGTATGATGGATTTAAGGTATTTATGTAGAATTTAAGTTTTACATGGTATTTGACATTTGAGCTAATTTACTTTTCATATATCGTTTAGTAAATTCCCATTGGATCGTCAAGTATGTACCATGGAAGTTGCCAGCTGTAAGTTTTCATCATTTTTATGTCATAAGTGTCATGTCAAGTTGTGTGCAAAAATTTTGAGCACTCAAGCACGTTTGAAATAGAATGTGAGATTTGTGTGCCTTTAAATCAAAGATGTTATATAGCTAATAGCTCATAGCTCTTGATTTTGACTACATTTTAATAGTATTTTGACATTGCATTTTGGAAGAAGAAAGTACATAAATGTGTAGTTGTATAATGTACAAATCGATGCCAAATGAAGACCACAGATTCTCAACTTACTTCTTTCGTTCATTTAATTTTCTGTTACAAAGCTTTGCATTGTGTGGTTTTAAGAGACTTGAGATCTTTTATGTGGCAATACAACTATTCCAAATGTGGTTTTACCTGCTGAAAGTTGTAGTTCAGTGAACTATATTGACTTGACTTTTGCATATTTTTATCATGTACTGTTCTTTTCTTTAGTTTCTAAAACAGTGGAAGAACTTGTACTCGAATGGGCCAAGAATCCTATTGCAACTCCAAAAGGAAAGTTTACACTAACTCAATTTCAACTGGATCATACTCATGCTGATATTTGTCAAGAAGCATTTCAAATTGGTAAGTTGTAAATACAGTAGTATCTGTCTATAATAATAATTATAGCCATAATCGTCCAGATTACACTTTACTACTCTTTCAAATTAAAGGTTGAGGTAGTAGAGGGGTATCATTATAGATAGATTTCACTGTAGATGAAGATCTTGTCAACTTTTTCAAACTTGAAATTACATTTGTTTGTTAATTAAATTTCAGATATGTATATAGTTCGAGTCATAATTGAGTTAGAAATTGTGAATCAAAGTTGAACTATATATGATAGTAGAATTTTCTATAAGAAGAACACTATAATACTAAAATTTACTCTTTAATTTTAAAACTTGTGTTTTAAAATTCTGTTTCTATCTACATAGGAAACTACTCTTGTCTTGTGGCTGAATTTCACCTTGTAAGATCATTAGGATATCACTTAGTTCAAAGCTACTTACCCACAATATTAATGGTTGTAATTAGTTGGGTTTCATGTAAGTAATAATTCTTCTTGAAGCACCTTATATAAATTAAAAGTGTTTATGAAAATGAAAATGGATTTTATTAAAACTTTGATTGAATTTTTTTTCTAAAGTTTGGATGGATGTAAATTCAGGTTAGTAAATAAAATTTTATATATCAGTATCTCTGCTCTTGAGTCATTAGAGATTTCTCACTGGTAATTTTTTATTCTATATATACTGTAGTACCTGGCCGAGTCTCTCTTGGAATTACTACTTTACTAACTGTGAGCAGCAAGGCTTCAAGTAAGTTGATATAAAAAATGTTCTTTAAGAGAGAAAAGTTTGTGTTGGTTGATGTTCGTTCATCATCTCAAAAATATATCTTATGGGAAAACATGAGGAAAAAAGTTTGTTCTTTGAAAATTGTTACTCATCATCATCTAACACAATTATTGCAAGTCTTCTTATGTAGGTTATAATCCAACTTTATTCAATTTTCCTCTTCATTCCATCACCTTCTAGATCTTGTACGTTGCTTTCCTTATTGTATGAGAAAATCTGTACGTATGAGAAGAAGTAGTAGAAAGCTTTATTATAGATATATGGAAGAGAGAAAGTTGAGAGAAAAAGGATTAAAGACTTTCAACGTTGTGAGACGCAATGACAAGCGCCTAGAAAGAACTGTATTGTTTAGCTCTAATCCTTCTACTTACTTCTATTACCAGATTAAGAACATACTTTGCTCACGAGAGAGTAAAATGATTTTCTTTTCGTGCATTGCTTGCCATATTTATTTATTTAGTATCTCAAATTGTGCTAAAGAACAAGAAAAGCTAGGATACGATATCTTTTCGTTCTGACAGATTTATGCTTTTAGTCCTTACTATGTGCAATACATAAAGTAAAAAAGTTAATCCTTTTGTTAGTTTTTCCTTGCTACCAACTAAGATTAAATATTTCAAGATTTCAATCATACTTCGAGCATTTATATGCATGCGAATTAATATGATTGCATATAATAATCATTCATGTTTCCGTGTGAAATGAACCAATGTCATATTATATCTAGGTATCCAGGAAAATTTACCACAAACGAGTTATATCAAAGTAAGTAGTGAAGTATATTTTTGAATCATTATTTGTACTTTCTTTCTTATGAAAATCTAATTAAAAATAAATTACTTTTCTATATGTACATAGGCAATCGGTATGTCATACACATTTAATCTTCTTGGTAAAAATATAAATTAATTAATATCTTTGAAAATTTTTCAGATGTCTGGGTAAGTATGTATATTCAGTGCAATATTTTATAGAAATGATTATTAATTGAAAATATTCTCTTTTATTTTATTTTAGATGGGTACTTGCACAGGTTAGATATTTTTCATTTCTCTACTTGATTCCTATTCTGTGCTTATAAATTTGAAATTAATTTTTTTGCTTCTTGCATAGGTTTTGTATTCTGTGCTCTATTAGAATTCACAATTGTGAATTATATGTGGCGTAGAGAGTGCTGTCGAAATTTTCAAAAGGCTCGAGCCTACAGCCCTGATGGAGGTGGTACATTTAAAGAAGAATATGAAAAATCTCATAGTGTGAAACTATCTCCTGTTGGCAATACAATAGTTAAGGTAATGTGTTTTAGACTGTCTTTTCTTCACTATTAAGACGTCTATTTGGATATCTTCTCGTTTGTAGAGTTTTTGAGTTGATTGAATTGTAACAAAGTCACAGTGTGGTAGTAGAAAAGCTAGTAAATTGATAGTTATATCAACGTCAGAAACGTTACTTGACACACAACTCTATTCCAGACATTGGAAACTAAAAGACATCCCAATGTGTCTCATGTCTTGAGTTAAACTCTTGTTCGTCTTCAATGTTTGCGTTCTCAATTTTTCTATAATAGCTATTCTCTAGTTACACATTTACAGGTCAACTCAACAAACATATGTAGTATATAGCTTTATTTTCAAGTATGATGTATCAGTCACAGTAAAAGAAAGTGGCGAAGAAAAGGAATCAACTTTCACCGCAAGTTTATAGGAAAAAATGTGTGAGGTTTATATAGTTTTCAATCTTTTTGGTTGATACAGTCCCTTTTGTAGAGTTGTTAGACTCAATTTTGACTGGACAATATCCTGTGTAGACTTTTATGTGCTGCTGATGACAGCTCAATGTATAATGATATAGAGTAGAGAATTTTATTGATTTATTTGGTTTCAACATACTCCTCCTCTGCCTAAAACAAACTTTCTCTTTAGTCGAGTGACCAAAAGAAACACTTTTTTGCTCTTTTTTATCATTTTGATTATGATTGATCTACAAGTACTGGCGTTGGTCAATATAGTTAGAATATAGACAATAAAACTTTCCATTTTGCCAACGTCACAGCAAGGAGCCATCAGTTGCAAATGTTTTTAGAAAATTACAATTGACAAATCGATTTAGTTCTTTCGACTCCAAAAACAATTGGTATATACTCAAACTCAACTCTTTTTCTCTCTCTCTTTTTCTCTTCCTAGTTAAGTGACAAGGATGCTGGCTCCATATCAAATCATAAGCAGATTTTAGAAACTAAATTTGTACCTGCACCTAATAATCATCAATTAACATGTGGAGGAGGACCAGATCATCCAGTAATTCCTGTTGAAGGAATCAATGTTGTTGAGAACCATAAGTGTGCTGCATATTTTCATGCACAAGCTAGGCAAATTGACGGTGAGTTTCTTCATAAGTCAAATTTTTAGAAAAAAAACAACATAGTATAGTGAAGTTAAATGTCTTTGTATTTATCTTAGAAATAAGCAGGGTCGTCTTTCCAATTGCTTTCGCTATTTTCAACTGTGTCTACTGGCCATATTATCTTTAAACAACTCTAGTGGTCAACAAACATTTTCTACTACCTACTTCCTCATATGTCGTCGCCAGCTCACATCTATACATATAGAACTTCAAGTTGTAAAATAAATGAACAGACCACCATATTACAACTTAGTTGGTCAAAAACAGACAACAAGAGTTTTGTTGAAATGAGAAAAACTAAAGTAAACTTCTCAACACAATGTCTGTAGTATATTAGAGAGTGAAAGTAGAGAAAGTAGGTTATATAGTTAGGCAGAGAGTAGAAAATTGCACTTTTAGTAAAGTACGGAATGTTCCTTTTGGAATTTTATGAGTCTAGTCATCTGGTCCATTAAGAGAGATAGAGCACACATACATAGCTGTCTGCTCTGCTCAATGTCCAGTTCAATTTCTATGACTCTTCACAAGAACAACAAACATTACATATTACATTGACACACATCAAAATTTTGTAGAAGAAGCTAAACTACCTGTATCACGTCATGTCTTGGTAATAATATTACTTTAATGTCTCTGGTCTTATTGTACAGTAATAGATGATAGGAACAAGTCGTAAGTAGAATTATATATAGCACCATAAAAAATATTGCGAGTGTCATTTATCATTGGGCCTACGTCAATTGTAGAAACAACTAATTTAGAAGAGAAAGTTTTGAAACCACACCTATGTATATATTGTCCAACTTTAGTTTTCTGTTGTGATGTTGATGAATGTGGTCATCATTTTAACCTAACTAATTATAAGTCGCATCATGAAACTCTCATGACTGACATGAGAGTGTAAATAATTTAACTCATTCATCAGTTCCAAGTAAAGTACTAGTAATAAATAACAAAAGTAAAAACTTTTGGTATATACGGGATAGCATGTAACATAGCGTTAATAATTAACTATGAATGCAATCTCACACACACTATCTTCTAAAGAGTATTTACGTGTCGACGAGCAGAGATCTATCAACAGTACCTTCCACAATTAAATGTTACTACAATACAGGACCACTGATTTCATTGTCATTGTTAATAAATTAAATCATATATATATATGCATGTAATATAATCGTGTCTTCTGCAAAACGAAAAATATAATACAACAGCACAACTAAAAATTAATTACTTAATTCAAACAAAAACTATGTGAAAACTTTTTCTGTGACTATGTGACGTTAATTGAAAACAAAATAAAATAATTTATCTTTTATTCTAAAAAACAATTCATAATTCATTATAAGCTAAATTGGAATAGCCAATATCTTCATCATGAGTCTCAATGTTCCCCAGAGAAGAGACTTGAACCATAAAATTATCTGGTGTTATAATATCTGTGCTGCCGATAATAACTTCCCAGTTTCTTTGAGCATTTGTGACTTCATAAGTTACTCTCATTTCAGAATGTGTCACACCACCAACAATAAATATTATGAGTCTTGGAACATTTTTCTTATTTTCAATAATTGTTGCACTTCCTCGTCGAGCACTTAATGTCATTTTAGGTGGATCTAAATCTGAGCCTAAGCCACTAGTACCACTACTATTTTCCTTCTTTTTTAGAAATGGAAACATTTTCTTATCAAGTCGATCTTCTACAACAAGTTCAATTAAATCTTTAACTACTGGAGTCCATCGAGAGATTTTATATTTTTGTGAATCACTCCGATCTTTTCTTGGAATTTGTTTAGAAGAAGATTTAGACTTGTCAACAAGAAATGTATTAGTGGCTGTAGGTGGTGCAATAACATGAACACCAAGATGCTCAATATTTGTAATTAGTGGCTGAAGTTCTTGCTCAATGTTAGAGTACTCCATTAATTTATGTAAAGTTTCTTGAGAAATTCCACCGTTAGCTCGATTGTAAATTATATAAAGAAGAATCAATCTAATTTTTTCTAGCTCAGTAATCCCTATTGAATTTTTTTCACTGAGTAAAGGCACCATTGATTTTAAAACTTCCTTTAATTTATTTCCTTCTCCATCAATGCCCATTGCTGTCAAATTTATAAACAAAATACATATATTTTATTATATATTTCTAATTTAAATACATGAAATATTTATTTATGACTTGAAGAAATTTAATCATCTGAATCACATAATATGCTTCATTATTACTAGTAGAGCAAACAAAATTTGAAATAGTCTGTTTATATGATATTCAATATGAAATAATTCCAAGATGAAATGCTTTATTTTGATCATTTCTTAAACACTCAAATAAAATCTACGTTCTCGATTTCCTACGAGCTTCAATTTATGTATTGTTCGTCGTGATTATTTTTGTGGCGTTGCATCATTCTTAAAAAATTCTTGTCAGTGATTTTCCAGCACGTTTGACACTTTCTAGGTTAATTTTTATGTCTCTTTTTGCCATGTTGACTTGATTGATTGTGTCAGCTGAAAAAAATACCAAATTCTACAAGTCCGTAATTACGGACTTTGTAGTGCAAAATAATATGATATAAACGGACTTGAATATACAGTGAGCAAAAGTGAAAGTGGGACAAGCGTGACGTCAAAATGCAACTCGCTGTCACTTCGCGTACAATGCGCGTAAAAAATTCATTCGCATGTCAGTTGATAGAGA
>VCNE01009845.1:0-29462 GCA_009869805.1 Oncopodura yosiiana
AATATTTCAATTTTTTCACTTTTCACCTATTTTAAAGTGGTGAAAAATTTCGAAATATTTCAATTTTTTTCACTTTTCACTTTTCAGTGAAAAATTTCACTTGCAAAGCTTGATTGTAATTAACAGGATGTATGTATCTATCTTTCTCATTTTGCCTTCAAGGTTTCTCAGTCAGAGTCAATGCGTCATGTGACATTGTGGTGTCACAATATATATTGTGACTAGTGGTCTAATATGCTCTCACAGTATGTAATAAATAAGTAATTGAGCAGTACTCTGTGATTAAACTTTTGCGAAAACACCTCTATAAATGATAAAAAAATGCTGCATCACATAACCTTATCTTATTGTTTACTCACAAGAAACGTCACTAAAATAATGTATTTATTGATACATGTTTAGAAGTAACGACAGCAGATTTATCAGTTGACAAATATTAACTGAAACACATCACCTAATTTGATTACTGCATCGTTTGTCATTTAAGTGACAGAAAAGCGACATTAAAAGTGTTGTTGTGTCAGCTAATATACTTTATGTTGACTTTGCCACTCGTTTTCAGGGAAGTCAATGTAATTTACTAAATTGTTTGTTGAAAAAGAGCTTTTGTCTTTGCTGTTACTTTCGGTTTTGAGACTTGTTAATTACATTATCCAAAGAGAAAGAGAGTGTGCTACAATTGTTAATTTTGGGTTTGATAAAAGTTTTCTAAAAGCGAAGAGCGCACTCTTGTTAAGCACATTACTTGTATTTTTAAATACAAAATTTTTAACTAAGATGTGCGAATAATGGCAAAGAAGAAAATTTATTTAAAAGCTTTTGTTGATTGAAGAGAAGAGTTTTCTGAGAGGAAAGAACAAGAGATTTTGTTATATTAAAAAGTCTATACACACTACTTCAATGTTGCATCTCAATAACATAAATGAGAACTCTTCTGAAGAAGAGTTCTGACGAACGAGCCGAGTTTGTCATTATCGCTAAAAGCTCTTATCTAATTTGCAACACAAAACGTAGACTTTACTGGGAAATGTAGCAACTGCACTTTTATATAGTTGTTAGAAACGTCGCAATTTCACTTTTTGACTTCATTTGCACTTTCTGAAGGATGTATGTTACTCCACAATAAAATGATTTTGTTAGTAGAACTGTCAGGTTAATTTAGAAAATATCATTGAAACTGTTATAAGACACACTAGCAAGCTATTCTCAGTATGTATTAGTAATGCACACAACTGGAGAATATATGAAATTTAAGGACAATCTCATTTGTGGCTCATTTCCAGCAATACACGAGAGTTCTTTGACTTGAACATAATGCCACACGTCATAAGCTCTACTGTTGGCAGTTAATGTTAATCAAAATACTTCTCACATGTAGTCTCCTTTAAGTACTACTACAAACTTATACTCAACCTCAGAAATTACAATCATGCTTCCGTAGAAATGAGAAACTTGCCAAATAGCTTATTTCAAATTAAATTGCAGGAAGGAAAATGAAGTTTTTTTTATTAATAACCACATTTACATTTAAGCCAATGTAAGAAACCCACACATTCTCTCTCTCAATGTTGACATTTCATTTGTAATTCTCTCAAACTTTCATCAAGCAGTCACTTCTAACTTATTGTAAAGTTTTTGATTGTACATCTTATAAATAAGCTTTGAATTATATTTACTTATTTCATAATTAGACATTGTAGAGAGTGTTAATGTATGTGTTTATATATTCCTTGTTTACTATAAAACGTCCACAATATAAAACTATACAACTTTGACATAATAATCATTATAGCCCATATATATTCAACATGATTATAGTCTTTCAGACTATATGTGAAATATTCAAGGAGTAATAAATTTCCAAGCAAAAAGTGGCAGTGGCATATTGTACATGACAACTTAATGAGAATTCTTATACTTAATAGACTATATATGTATACTCAACGACTTTGCTTCTTTGCTATCTTTACAAGGAAAGAGCCCTCTTCAACAAGTTTCTGTGATAAAGTCACTCTATTTCTCTGCTTCTTCTCTATGTATAATTCTACTCCAAAACTCTAAAGACTCCTCAAAAGGAAAGTTCCTCCAAGTTGTCTTTCTCTCTATTAGATCTCGTCATTTCCAGCTCTCTATTTATTCTTTATAGATTGCAAATTTCCTCATATATTACATATTGAAATACAATGACGCAAGAAGAATGACAAGCTATAATTTTCCATTTGAATTGCCTTTATTTCTACTTGTGATGATTGAAACATATTGCTTATAAATATATTGATTTGACTATTTAGATGACGACAAAGTTTCCAATTTAGACTGATTATGTCTTTTCAAAGCTATTATGCAGAATATACCTGATTTTGACATCAAAGTGAAATTTTCTACTGAGTGAATGTCTAGATTTTATTGCGGCATTGACGACTTTATCTTTCAAAAGAAGAAACTGAACAAGTTGTAAAATAATCTTTTTCAATGTTGAAAGGTGGTGAAGACGAAAAAGTAGAAGCTTTATAATATAGACGAATTGAAGCTATAAGCTGGCTAAAATGGTCTTTTCTTTTTTTTTTTTTGCTTGACTTATATTGAAACTGAGAGTAAGTCAAAATAAAAAAAAAATGGTTTCAATCTTTTTCTTGATAAAAAGTCCTGCTGTACTTGATTTTGTAGTGTTTATATGTGTATCTACTATATGAGCATGTCATATGATGCTGATGCAATCCACACAATCGTAACTAAAAAAGAATGCCTTCGTTGAAAACATATTTTTCGTCATGAGACCACATATAGAGATAGAAGTATAAAAGTATATAAAGAAATATATAAAAGTTCTGGTGATGGAGTCTGCCAATATATACATACCTACTTTTCGTTTATAGCAATACGATACTCATGTGTTGTAGTTTTGTAGTAGAGAAGTTGGAATGTGAAATCTTTGAAGCAAACAGAAGAAGGAAGGAAGAAAGAGAGAGAAAGCGAGTGAGCCAGAACAAAAAAAAAATTTAGTCAGATGCTCAGATTGCTTTTGCTTGTTTCTTAAGTCACCTATACACTCTCTTTTTTACACGCTCGTTATGCTTGCAAAGTTAGTTTAATGTAGACGACTAAACAGAATAAAACTTTCAAAAGTGGCTTCAAGTCTTAAAATAACCTTCAGGTATTCTTTTCTTTTGCTTTTTGCAAAGGGTTTATAGTGGTTTAGATTGAAGGTAGACAGCCTAATGATAAAATGGAGAAAGTTTTACAAAAGATGTAAACTATATTAAATCCTGAGTCTTTTTTAATACTACATACTTTCAATTTTCAAGGAAGTATCAATTGCATACTTCCTTTTCTTATTTCTTATAACCTCGTCGCCCGTCTAATGTATTTAACTCAATTTAATATTAAAGGAAATGGGTTTATAAGCCATGACCAATGTAGTATGCAACACGTGCAGCCAAGAGTAAACATCTTCTTGAACAATGCAGTTGACCTAAGTGACAAAAATCCTAAGCCAATTTTGTCCAACATACTTTTTAAAGTATTGTCTCTTTTGATTTACTCAACGGCTTCCTGGAATTCACTTGTTGTTGTCTAATGTTTACTCAAACGTGATGAGTACACAGCACAATTCTTAGCAAAAGACACAAATCCAAGAAACCTTTTGAAGAAAGAAGTAAACATATTGTACAACAAATGTTGAGTTGAATACAATGTAACTAGTATAAAATGCTGAGAGTAGAGTTGTTCTATAAGTGGTAAATAAGATATAAGAAACGACGTAAATTGCAACAACACTAATGATTCCAATGAGAATTTATATGTAGGGTTACTTATTATACTAAGCTAAGTGTGCGCTCGTATGGCTTTGATGATTTATGTAGATGACTTAAATATTTACCTCATACAATAGTAATTGGATATTTATGCGTTGCTTTTGTAATGAAGTGCAAAACTTTGCAGACGAAAAAGATATATACAGTAAAGAGTCAAAAACTTACACCGAGTAAGAGTAGAGACAGGAAAATGTAGCAATCCACAGGTAGAAATAAGATAGTCGTTCCATTCTGATCTTTTTGCACACTTTTGAATTTGCTAAAGTCAGTTTGGTTGACTGTAAGGAAATATGTACCTATAAAATACAACAGTTAATAGCAAGTTTAAAAGTTAGAAGAAATAAAGTTTTTTCCTGTTGTGAAATCCTTATGGACTCACGAAAGAAAACTCTTAAATTCAGTTTTATACTTTATAAATGTACTCTGTTGTTCGACGAATTTTAGGTAGTTTCTAGATTCTTTAATTCCAACACTTTAGAAAGAAAAAACTAAAGACAGCCGAAAAAAAAAGAATTCAAAAGACTTGAAAGAGGAGTAGGGGTTCATAAAGCAATAGTCTAACTCAATTTTGTAAAAACTTTTCTCCTTGAGTGCTCAGTATTTCAAACATTTTTAGCTTACAATTGCATTCATCTTACCTTTTTATATGGAAAGGACAATCTTTTGCAATGGGCTTCAACAAACACTTGTTTAAAACTATGGCTGACTTTGAATTTCTTAGACTTGTTTTTTCTACAATCTCTGTATATCTATATGTACATATTTTGCATCAGTGTAAAAAATATAATTCCTAAAGTCAAAGCCTACATAACGTGAAGAAACCTTTTTCTTATTGTAGTCTCAGAAAAAAACGTAATATTATTGGATGTTGTCCAGTTGAGTTGTATATAGCTAAATTCCCTAGTGTATTATACACATAGAAAGTGACAGATGCTGGCTCCTAAGAAAAAATGGTTGCCCAACACACTTTTTTAGATTATAGCAACTCTCAACTTTGACGTTATTTGACAGTTTACTGTATTACGTCAGTAAAATATATTTATGTGAATTTGATGATGAAAAGAGAAAGTTGCTACCGATTACAATTCAATTAATCACTCTACTCTAATTTACTTGTTCATTTTCTCTTTTTTCATCTGTCAATCTTTCAGAAATCAGAACTGATGATAATTTATTTTGACTGAAGATCGTTTTCGTGCACAGATTTTTTTTGCACTTAATGTTATTCGTCAATGAGCTTTCTTTTCTGCACCGGTTTGCACTTGAGTTCAAACTAAAGTAAAGGGTGACAAGTTTAGAGAGTACCATTAAGAGAGAGAGAGAGAGAATCTCACACTGCCTCTCATATGAAATGTTGCTCTTCAATGCAAGTTGTATGTAAAATGTGTACTTGGTAGTTTTTTTTACTTGCTCTAAACTATCTCGTCGTAAACTATCTGAGAAACTGCTAAGCTGATATGCGAATTTCTCATGGTGAAAGCTAAGCAGGCGCTGCTGAGGGACTTTCCCTAGAGCTTCAAATTTACTAAACCTGTCTTGAATAGGAAACTGCTTTTCCAGTACGTTTTTTGTATGTACAATTCAAGAAAATATTGTCACTATTGTAAATAATACGGAGCTATAAATGTGCACTTAATTAAAATAAAATGACTTTTGGCATAGAAAAAAGTTCCGCTGCTTAGAGCAGTTGAAACAAACTCGATAGAAATTTACAAGTCTACATAGTGATTTTCAGTTGGTATGTACAGCCTAAGGCATATAACTTTCCAATGCTAATTAATTAATTATCCAAATTCCATGTAAAATCATCATACACCAGACTTAAAGTTAAATTAAAATTTTATTTGGTCTCATCGTTCTTTATACTAACATTACACTTCAAGTATATCATAGTAATTACAATTAGTATATTAATTAACTTTCTTAGCAATAGCTTCATCACATTTATTCAACTGAGTATACATAAGTTTTAGTACTTCATTTCATATATCAACCTTATGTAAGTAATAGTTATACAGAAGAGATTTTTCTGCCTGTACTCTCATTCAACATTTCTCTATATCAATTTCTTTTTTATTTTTATTACAACTTTTATTATTCTTTGGTATATATATATATATTGTATAGAAGATAATAGCACCATATACAGATACGTCCATTCTGACAAGAACTTCAAGATTCACAAACATGGCACACGTTCTCTGTTACTCTCTTCTAGATCTACTTTTCTTTCTAAGGTACTTTTACTTACATCCAACAAAACACATTCATATTCGTAGACACAATACTCTCAGAATTCTATGTTATAAGAGTTATCTGCAATTCAATAGACCGTGTCATCTCACATTGCAATAATGCCTTCATCAATTTCATCTGCAGTAAACAAGTTCACGAGTGAGAGATACATATATTTATACGACTATATTATTTTTTATAGGTACGTTATACAAATATTACATTGACCGTCGTCATTAAGACATTTATTAGTACAATGCTTATCACTAAAAGTTTTTGTTAGTGTGAGTTTTTCGTGATACTGGCATGCAATTTATTTTCGTGTGCTAAGAACTTGTGCAAATATTTTTAACATTTTAACACACATGTTAAGATACAAGCATGCTATAGTACATTTACTTACAAATACAAAATTTTTAATCTACAAGTTTAACATTAAAGTAATGTTATACACTTTTTAAATGACATTGAGTTTTTGAAAGTGTTTTTGTTGTTAAAAATAGTTTTTCAAAATTTATATTTTTTTAAAAGTTACAGAATACATTTATAGAAAAGATTCTCACGAGTTGTACATACACAGTGTTGTATATTTAAATAGTAGACACTTTAACACAAATGATAGAATTTTAGAGACACTTGGAATATATTTTGTAATGACAAATAAATTCTCGTTATTGATTGAGAGTGAAGGAAGATGAAAACTTTTTTTATGTGCCGATGTTGTTATGTAAAAGTTTGTGTACATAAATTGTTATTTTTGTTTCATCATATCATAATATACACATATAGTTTCATTCTCAAGATTTTATTTTAGGTCCTTTTTGTAATTCCTAGCGTTATCACTTTGCAAGCTGTTGCTCTAATACACAATCTTGTATTTTTTCTTTAGGTAAGAAGATAGTAGGACCAGTAAATAACAACGAAGAATGTAAAAGAAATAGGAAAAGCGACACGAGACACTTCATCAATGTGTTTAGCTTGGTCTTTTGGACTAGTGTGTCTGAACTGAGTTAGAGGTTCGACAATATTGATTCCTTCTACTGGAATCACTGGTTGATCAATAAAAAACGGAGGTTTTCCAAGTTGTTGTTGCTGTTGTTGACCTTTACCTCCTCCACTGTGATGATTGCCAATAATAGAATTCTCATGGGCATTTCCATGTCCATCTTTCTCTTTCATCTGTCAAAAAGTTGAGAAAAAGATCATTATAGTCTATCTGAAGATACATTATAAATATATTTAGTATTAGTATTTATATATAGTGCATACCAATGCATTACAATCTGAAGGAGAACGTCCCAAATTGTTGTCCACTGTATTAGGAGTCTCTGCATTGTTACAACTATGATCAGCTTTTGCTCTTCGAAAATTACGACAGCACTCCTTTCTCCATAAGTAATTGACCTATGGAGAAATAATTTTAAGGATTTATAATTAATGACAATTTTTAATGCTTTACTCATACTCATTATGTTTGTTACAACTTACTACAGTGAATTCAAGCAAAGCTAAAAATACAAAAGCCGTGCAAGTTCCCATCCACACGTCAATGGCTTTGACGTAACTTGACTCAATATTTTCTTGAATATCTGAAAAGAAAAAGGAAATGGAGATTTAGTTAATATAAAATTTTAAAATGAAAACATTTGAAACAGACTTGTTGCTTTGCTTGAAACGGTCAAAAGTGTTGTAATCCCTACAAGAAAAAATAAATTATTAATTATGTGATAAGTTCATGAAATTATTATTGAATTTTAGTAGTGTCGAGAAATATTTCCAGTTCAATACATAAATCTTAATATGAAAATACATCCTATGTAAATCAACTTACCCAAAGTAACTCGACCTGGTTATTATTTTTAGTAATTAGTTTCATGAAGCTCAAGTTTGTTTTGTTTTGTATCATTTAAATTCTTATTATTTATTCATTTCATAAGTCATTCATAAATCAATAATACACATAATCTTAATTCTATAAACTACACATATATATTTCAATTATTAATCACTGTAAGCTAGTCTGGTATATATAATTAATTCACATCAAGGCAACATAATAATAATAATAGTTCAATACAATAATAATTTTAATTTAATGCATCATCAATTGGTGAACAAAAGCATTATTTTCATAAATTGCTCTATACTTTTCATTTTCTGGTTTACGAAGAAGATTTCTAACCATTTTTGCTCTTGTAGTACGAATGTAAGATCTAGCTGCTTTGTGCTTGAGTACGAGTTCTAGCCTCAGCTTTTGTCTGATCCTTTTCTTTTGAAATTTTGTTATCAGTAAAGTTCAAATTGTCGTTGAGTCCTCCAAGCTTTTTATTAACACATCCTAATTTAAGAATCCAATAGTCTTCTAAAATCCACAGAATAACTTCATCAAATTCTTGTGCTAGAATAAATATTTGTAATTGATTTCGAGCTACTCCTTTGACTTTGGACTTAATTTACCACTATCATCTTTCTTGTCACTCGTGTTGTTGATAGCAATATAAAACTATTTATAATAAAACCAAAATGCCCAAAATTTTGACTAAAATGACAGTTTTTTCTAGCACGTAATAAACAATCTTTCTTCTCTCAAGGCTAAAACTCAACTGACGTGGTTGAGTGAAAAGATAACTACTACCGCAAATGCTAGAAGATTCCTTACCCGGCACTGAATTAACGTCCATCCAAACTAAAGAAAAAATAAAATATAAAGCTGTAGCATCAAAATACAGTATAAAGCAACAAATGACTTTTATAAGTACGTACATGAGACCCAACTAATTACCACCATGAGGATTGTTGGAAGATAGCTCTGAACAAGATGAAATCCTAAAAGACGAGCCAAGTGAAATTCAGCAACAAGACAAGAGTAATTCCCTGTAGGCAGGTAATCAGACCAACGAAAAAACAACAAGACAAAAAATAATCATTACTCTTTTCCTTAGTGCTTAGTAGTAAGTTAGTACATATATATAAGTAGTTTTTATCCAACTTTCTTCATCCGTCACTACTCTCTCTACTATACTACTAATCAAAATCTCATATTAAACCATTTCCAAAACTAAATCAGACTCTCTACCACATTTCACAATATACTTCCTAAATAATATACGTAAGGTAATTAATTAGTGAAGACGTACCAATTTGATGAAATTGTTCATCACATTTTGTGGTGACAACATCCTTTAGAACAAATTGAGACATTTCATGATTTCCTGTTTTCACTGGCTCATCCTTTTGCCATTCTAATTGTAACTCTTCAACTGTTTTGGAAAAACTTGCTACTTCCATTGTGCATATTTGTCGATCTAGTGGAAACTTTGATAAATCCATCATACAGGAGAAAGTGAGTCTCAATCTGAAAAAGAGAAAAGTATAATCAAAAAGCAATTATTAATGTTTTTTCATCGCTCAAGTGTGCTTTTCTTGAGAAAATCGTGTTGTTGACTAAATATATATATATATATATAGGTGTGTGGAATCATTAATGTACTTTAGATAGCAAAGGTCACATCTAAAAAAGACATTAAAATTGTACACAATACTCGAGAGCATTTGGCTGTTGGAGACGTGATTGATGAATTTAAGCAAATAGAATTTATACTATGTAGTTTTTAGTCTCAGTGTCTCTCTGCGTGAGTAGTAATTTGTCATTTGCAGTTGAATGAAGAGCGATAGAGAAAGAGATCTAAAGCTCTGGTACTTTTTTATATTAAAAGGGCACCTTTACTGTCTCGTCTTAAATTTGTCATTGAAATCAAAAAAATATGTAGAGGCAAGGTCAAAAGAGCAGATTACTACTTATGATATATGTTGTAGGGAATCAGCATTTTAGCCTATATCTTCATTTGTATGCTATGTACTACGGCTTTTCTATTACTTTCTCTATCTTGATTGTCTTGATGCTATGAAAATGTAACGGCCATGTACTAGATTTTGCTTTTAGTCAATAATGTGTGAATATAAAAAATTTGCATACATGTAAAATTTTTATATGAGTCATTTTCAATTTAGATTCTGTCTCTTTTTAAATATTCTTGTGCTTACAGTTTGACACATTTTTCCATAAAATTTATTTAAAATATCTTCATAAGGAGCATAAAATTTCCTTATAAAAATTTGGTAAAGAGAAGCCACTATAAAGAAAAGCTACTGTGCTACGTGATCTTTCAAATCGGTGTCAACATAAAAAATAGTTTAACCTGTGACAGAAACAAATGAATTCATACATAATCTATTGCAATGTTGTTCAATCTGACTACTTACATAAAAACAATGTCAAAATGTCGCTTTAGTTGTAATAATAAGGTAATTCTAGTTGCTCTCTATGTGCACCTTCGATGATGCTTCTTGAACTAAAACTTTGAAACAAGCTCACGTATCTCTCTTTCTCTCTCTTGTTCTTTTTCTTTCTCATGCAGCAATAATAATGTTCTTCCAAAGAATAACTTGTATTCACTATTCTCCAAGGATTTTTCAGCATGAAATGGATTTTTCTCTGGCCTTCTTATTCTTATAAATACATAGCACTATATATTCAATGCATATACAGACGAAAATATATACTGGCGATGCAATTCGTCCAAAGAGTCTACAGCAGCTTGAGTGACATGACAGGAGAACAAGTAGGAAGCATTTATTGTAGTAAAGTGAGCAAAAATGTACCTTTTACATTTATCTACCTTGATAGCAATCTCACATTTCTTTCTTCTTCTGTATTAGCGTGTTAGAAAGAAAAGGATAAAAAACATTGAGTTGAGTATCTTGCTTAGCCGTAAAACAGACCATTGGAAAGGAACATTATTACATATATGTAGTCACAGTCCTTTTTATCAGATATAGTACACATAACTAAACTCTCTCTCTCTATCTCTACTAACTTCTCGACAACATTGAGAAGAAATTCTTTAGCACTAAATCATAAGTTGTGGAAATGTTGGAAATTGTTCGACATCCACATCACTCTCGACTTCTTTTCATCTAACTCTTTTTCTCCTCTTATCTCTCTACCTATCTGTCGTAGCCTACACAAGTATTACAAAAACGTCTTTTTTTCTGACCTCTACTTTTATGGAGCAATATGCTGAGGTTGACGTACTAAAAACCACTGTTATCTTTCAACAACTTTCTAAAAGAGTGAATGAAATCTTAAGAGGAGTCTAGATAATATCCATCTCTTTCTAAAAACAAGTGTGAGTGACATGGGAATTTAATTCGCTTGTACCTTTTTCACTGAAAAAAGATATTCTAAGGACTCGGTCAAGTTTTTTACTATTGCACTTTTATAGTGGTCGGTCAACACTACGACCACTACTTAAGCTACTCCTCCACCACAATTAGTTTACAATTTTATACGCAGTGCAGTAGTGTAGCACACTTAATGCACTTCATCATCATAAAGTGATAACATCACTGCGTGATGCCAACATTTATTACCCTTCTTGTCGACTTGAAACTACAGAATAACACTCATGCTAATGTTAGTGCTGATGGTGAAAGTCGAGAAACGCTTGAGAGCTAAATGGACAAGAGATTTATGTATTTAATATAGTGTAGACACTACTAGTGCATAATATTACTGAAGACTATGTATTACTTGCTTTACATGCACTGGCAAAGGAACTAGCAACAGAGGCAGAAAGTCTCTCTATAGTTGCGAATTTCCAGCAAGCGATGGAGTTGAAAGTATTACTAGTGATGATGATAACCAAAGTGTAGACATAAAACAGTTGTACATACTGTGTAAATAATATTTATGTAGCAAAAGTTGTGTAACTTGTAGTGTAGAAAAAATATGTTTATACAAAAAGGAAATTGTTATACAATCGTAATGAGTAGATAGAGTCAGACTCATTCATAATCTATGTGCTACAATTGGGTCATTTGACTAAACTTGCAGTCACTTCTCAGAAAAAAGAAGACCTTGAAAATGTATAAATCTAAATAAGAAATTGCTAGGTTGTGTGTTAGAGTTGCAATTTTAAAATATTACGACATACTATAGCTGACACCACTACCAACACCCACCTCTAGAGAAAAACGATGAAGACAGTTTTTCATCTAGAGCAAAGAGAGAAAGAGAGAGAGGAAGCTCCAAGGGAATTTCCGTTTGCTTTTTGCATTCTGATAGCCTCACTTCCTCCATTTGACTGCTAAACATATACTAAAAATACTGGAGCATACATATATCTTATTTTACACTTCGAATATATATATATATACTTTTGTATGCTCTGTTGTAACAAAATACGATGAGTAGGCACGATGTTATTGTACATCTTTTTTTTATCACGACTCGTGTGTGTTGTATAGCATAGACATATAAAAAAGTGTTGAAATGGGAAACCGCAAAATATTGAAAGCTGCGGAAACCAACAGGGAGAGAGACTACATCCGCACATTTTTTTTCGGTTTGCTACTCTACCCTACATTTATCACACACTATATTTACATGCATGATAACATAAAGTATATTTAAACTTCTACAATGGAATATGTCTATAGGCTTAAAATGCAAATCGATGTTTATGAAAAAAATCGTTACTACCGATATAGAAAATTATTGCGTGGCCTATTCAGTCTTTTAATTAAAAATAGTTAAATCCTCATATAATTACAGTAGCTTTATAGAGAGATTCGAATGTATCTGACTACAACTTTCTTCTCACTTGATTTCACCAACTCTCGCAAGTCATATAAACTAATGTTGTGTGTCTTTTTCTTCTTCAAACATATTCAATGTGTCAGTATGATGACAAGAAGCAGAAGAAATTTTTGCTAGTAAATACCTACATAGTTGAGCAGCATTTCTTTTTATATATATGGCAGCCAACTCTCATGAGAATATGTAGAAAATTGTACAAATTGAGTCATTTCCCTTTTTGCTAGTATACTTACGTAAATATAGTATCATATTTGAAATTTGATGTTTATTGCTCTCTATTTTTCTTACCTACAAACTTCAATCTCAAAATATAAAAAAAACTTTATACGTATACACAAAAAAAATCCAAAGAAATTTTATTTTGTTCCAATTTACAATTTTCGATTGCAAATCTTTTTCAAATTCAACTCAATGTAGACTATAAACTATAATTTCAATCTATCTCTCTTCACTTCAAGTACCATAAAAACGAGAAAATTACATAAAAAGATTGTGAAGAAAAAAGAATCCTTTGAGCAATAACTTTTTCAAGTTGACAAAATCTCCTTCAATTTTTATTGTGCTACTCGATGGAATGGCGTACTTACTATACATATGAACAGTACCATGCAAATCACAATTTACAACTTTGTTTCAAAACAATTTATATCTGTGTCAAAAGTCCTTAAAGGCAGATATGTAGTACACTGTAACTTTATATCATTTGGAGAAAAGAGCGTACTTTTGCTGATAAGAGAACATTGAAAATTGACAATAAATACTGTAGAAATGTCAACAAGGCATATTTTGGTTTTTATTATACTTGATATTTGCATGTTCTCTTTTCTCAACCACTTTTAGTGTATGTGTTTCTAGTCAAATAAAGTCAACAAAAAGGCGTAAAGGTATGAGCATGAAGTAGCAATAGCTGTAGGGTGACAAAAAATCTATATACAAAGGTAGAAAAACAAGCCATATACACACATTCGCATTTTCTCCAGATGTATTACAACATTGCATTGCGACAATGTATACTTGGAAACTCACTGCTGAATGTTCTATCTATCTAAAGTCTCCAGTGCTTCAGTTGTTGCAATATCCCCCTGCACTTTTAGTAGTAATAGTACAGTGTAAATGGCATTCACGCCACAGACTAACCTTAATGAAATTTTTAGTTTTAATGCTTTTTCACCACCATTGTAAATTACTCGTAATTATAATTGTTAAAAGGTGAGAAGATAGAGAAAGATAAAGAGAGAGGAAAATGTTGTAAATGAATGTTGTTGAGATGGTAAAATTGCTCCTTGGAGAAGCTGAAGAAAAATTGTGGATTAGTCTAAATGTGACATTTAGAAATGAGATGGGGTTCAACTAATTTATTTCTGGATGTTAGGCTCTCTCCTGTCACTGAGAATAAATTTGTTAGCAGAGAGAAAAAGAAAAAGAAAGTAGCTGATAGAGAAAACCTAAAGTGCATCTTTTTATGTGTCTACGTGTTTGTTGTTAAAGTGGTTCTCCTTCTTTATAAGGTTTAAGTTTAAAACGATTTTATTTTCACTAAAAGAGATATATAATATAGAGTGTGTATGTGATGCATGATGACAGTGTCGATAGCGAAGATAGATCAGAAAAAGTGGTTTGAATGGCATTCTTGACTGAAGAATGAGTGGTGGAATAGAAAAGGGTTAAATTTGTTGACTTACCTCAACATATATAATATTTCTCCATTTGGATAGATCCGTACAAGAACATTTGGCACAGTGACATATCTACAAAAGTGTATAACAAAGTAGATGTATTCAATTTATATGTATATACATATATATCGACGTAGATTTAAAAGAGATGAAAAAAGCTTGAAAAAACTTACTGAAAATCGGATTGTTTTGCATTGGGAAAATATACTAGAAAGAAAATGTCATCAAAGTCCTTTTAAAATGTCAATGAGAATTTTATTTAGAATTTACCTTCTGGTTTCCAAATAGCTTTGACCAAATTTGGATCATTCAAGTCAAGTGGAGAGTGTAGATCTTCATGTTTCAGTCGCTCATCAACCCATTTCTAATTTTTTTAATAAAAATAATTAAATACAAAATTTAAGATACAATTTATTTACTTAGTGGCTCTGTACTCAACACAGTAGTAAGAACTTATAATTATTTACCTGCCGCAGATACAAGTCAACTTTGTAATCCTGAAAAAGTTAAATAGATTAAAATATAATATAAAGAAAAAGTATTATGTCAGAAAAAAATGTATAAAATTTAATGAACATGCACTTATTCTGATTAAAAAGGAATAACAAACAACAAGTTTTTGATGATGAATTTAAGTTACAATTCAAATATTGAATGTAACATGATATTTGGACTCTTTCAACTTTTCAAATATGTTATATAAGGAGAATGTAGGTTTTACTATAAGTCTACTCTATTGTCTCTTAGGAAGGTCATGGAAATTGTCCAAATAAATATGGGTCAATGTTGAAATTTCTTTTCGTGGTTGGACATAATCCTCATGAGAAACTTTTTCTTTAAGCCTACATCATCAAGAAGGTCAGCCAGTGAGCATAAAAAAGATGAAAAAGTTTTTTCTTTTTCTTTCAATAAAAACCAGTTTTTTCGTGCCAAAAAATGAAAGTGTGAGGAGTGACAGAGTTTAATAAATAAATAATATATATATATATATCTAAAAGAACACGTGGATTAATTGATTAATGATTCAGGACAACTGACAATCATATACTTTAATTTCTTACCATTGTAGAAGGAGAAGGACTTTCCAAGCTGCGGACAAAAAATTGCATCGCTACTTTTGTAGGAGTTGTAGTATCTGAAGGCGAAATATGAACAAAAGTTTTCTCATTATTTCTAAAACTATAGATTAGTTGATTGAGTCTTACTCAAGTGATTTGTAGGTGTAGCTCTTCGATCATATCCTATAAAGATAACAGATACTCAACATTTGAAATGAATAATTGCTTAAATTGATAAAGAAATAATAATCGAAATCAAACCTTTCTTTAAAAGTTGATCGAGAATCACGAGATCTTGAATGGTAGCTCCATTTCTGTAAATTAAAAAAAGATGAATGAGTATTGCATTGAGTCGACAAAAATGAAAGGCTTATAATTTAGCTTAAAAGTTTGAAAAGAAATTGACAAGGGTAAACGTCAAAAGAAGCCATAATATATGAAATATATAAAATGAACTAAAAGGAGAAAATATTATCTGTCTTCTAAATAAACTGTCATATCATGTCACATCTAAGTGAGTTTCTTTTAGTGAATGAGAGCACAAAAAAGTTAATTTAATAACTTTGTGAAACATGATAATGTCGAAAGAGTAAAGCAGAATCAAATTGGAAGAAGGAAATGACATAAAAAGGACAGTGACTTTGGTCCAGCTTGAGTCCAGTACACTTTAACATTTCAACGTTTTTTTTATGTTTTTATCGCCAAAAGAAAACATAAGAGCATATATACTATAAGATGTTCAGGATTTCAACAACTTGCCAAAGACGATAGAAAGAGAAAGCTACACTTCAATTCCCTTTCACTTCGATTCTCACCCTTTTGACTCAAACTCAAGTTTCCTTCACATGACATTCAACTGCACAAGTTCACTCTTCCCTTGTCCATATCAATGACTTTAGAAGAATAACTATAGCGAACAAATCAAATTTAGTTTTTTTTTTGAGTTGGGCACTTTTGCAGTCTCAGATGAGCACACTGTCCTCAATCTCACCTCCTTGTTGTTCTTTCTTACTCTTCAGTGATTTTCTGAGCATTAGTCAGATGGACAATATGACGTATCACAAATATACACACTAAAAGAGTAAACCGAATCATAAGATAAAACTTAAGAAGTAGTAACGTCATTTTAGAGAAGGTAAGGTTCATTGAATTATCGTAGGGATATTACTTACAATAGACTGTAAGTTCATTGTCGAATTATGAGATATACCATGAGACATTTTATTTTTACACTAATTCAACAAATCTTGTATCTTTAAGAAACCAGCATATTGAAATTTTTTTTTGTGAATGTTGAAGAGAACATTGTATTAGGACAAGGACAAGATAATGTTTTTGGTACATACAGATCTCACTACTACATTTGCCATGTCATGATAAACTCTCAATTTCACTTGTGTACATGCTTAGAGTGCAAATTTCCCATTTTCTACCATTTCATTGGTTCTATATGGCATATAGCTACTACTTCTTCTAACAGATATCTGGAATGCTAAGAGATTTTTTCCACTTGAATGAGTAGCCAACTGGAAATGGAAAGGGTAGTTGAAATTTAAATTCAATATAATTCTTTCAGACTAACTTGTTCTTCAACTCAACTTTCAATATGTTCTCTCTAAAAAATCTATAGTAGTCAGCTCTTAAACTCGTGCAGATGTTTTTTTAAGTAGCCTTGAACATTTTGCAGGTGAAATTAATAATTTCTTTCGTCATTCATATATTATAATGCCAAAAAAGATGATAAAAGATTTTGTGAAGCATGTAGTAGAGAGAGAGAGAGGACTCAAAATCTCAATTCAACTTGATTCACAATGGAGAAAGTTTCTATTATCAAATTCCCGAGGTTGGCAAATTGAAGAAGCACTTTAGAATTCATATTGTTAACAAAATGCTTTAAAACCTAATTTTTGAAATGAAATATAATGACGCAAAAAGTCATATAGCACTTCACTAATGACATAAAAAGTATTATGTGATACGATTGTTGTATCACGGAGGTCTCTGGTACATTTTTTCTGGGAATCCAGTTATGTCATATTATTGCTTTTGAGCCTTCTTTTCATCTTTTGATCCTTTTCAAGAGTACATAGAATTTCACTTCTAGTCTCTCTCCTCTTTCCTTCGGTTGACCAGTTTCAAATGGAAAACTTTTCCAATTGACAGACTGACTATACTGATACATTGATACAAGTAAGTACATAACATAGATATAATATATACAATGCTATAAGTAGAGTATAAGAAAGAGTATATATGTAGTAACATTGTAATGCATAAAACGCAAAGTCATAAGTAAAAGTATGTATCCATGTATCATTGTATTACGAATTGAAGATTATGATAGTGTTCCTGCTATTGTAAAGCGAACAACCTTGTAGCTCAACAAACAAAACTTACCTTCCAATAATAATGTGCCTTACTTATATAGCTAAAGTACAAAAGTAGACAACTTGAAATGACTATAGGTATGATGTATTATTGTGTGAGACTCCATTTACCAAATGAAAATCCAACGTTCTTCTGAGAAGTTAAACATTATGTAAGAACTGTAAACCTATATAGTTCAGAGTCATCATAATGAATTCTGGCCTAATAATATTTCAATGTTATTCAAAACACAACAAAGCAACAACAAAACCAAAAAGGAAATTGCATAAGGTATGCAAAACTATATGACAAAATTCTAGACAGAGAGAGAGAGAGAGTCGCAGCTGAACAAAGTTTCATAGATAGTTGCTTTTGTGTCAGTTTTTCCTTTTAGCTCTGTCTCATCATCTATTTCTTTTCTCTAAATGTCTCTATGATTTACTCACGCTCCAGTAATCGTTTTACGATTACTACTCATCCAACTGATCTTCCTATTGCATATAGCTATACAGTGTATCTTTCTTTTCTTTAGGATAATATGAGAAGTTGAGATCTTTAGATATACATCTAAAACATATCTATGCAGCAGGAGTATAGAAAGGGCAAGTATTATAAAGAATCAATTCTCTGCTTTGCCTTTGACTGAACTCGTTGGATATCGTCCTTTCCTTTTTGCTTATAAATAAAACTCCAGTCACTGTTAGCCAAGTTGCTACATTTAGCATTTATATCGAGTTTAGACTATACAGCAGAGAGAATAAGCTCAAAAAAGTTTACATAAAAAGTCAAGCAAAAGAAACAACATTGAGATAACATAAGCATGGCTATATCTATGTTGTGATTGTTATGATACACATTATGTATTAAGGAGTAGCTTCACAACTAAAAGATAGCAAGGTTTGTTGAGAACTAATAGAGCTTACAATTTTATACGGTCATGTTACACAATTCAAAAAACCGAATCAAATACATTGTCTTGAAACGATGCAGAAATATTTTCAAGTTTCTACGTTAATTTTATCAAACAAAAAAGTGTGAATAATTTCATCGGCGACTCAGTCAGAGTTTACATTTTCCCTTCACACATCTCTCCTTAGTCCAAATGTTTTAGACAATATCAAACCAAAAGGGGTCATGTATATTCAACGACATGTGGTACAGCACATCTGACATGATATTTTACATTTCTTATTTGATTCTCTAGATTCCTTATTTCTTCTTCTTCTACCTTTTTGCCTCTTCTTGTGTCTCACATCAACAAAAATGAATAGGAAGCTCAATGCAGTAGAATCTAGTAGTCCAGAGTAAAAAAAATCTAACAATAGAACATATTCTTTTCTACCTTCACTTTCTAAATGTACTCCTGTATTTCGTTTCTCAATTTCAAATCCAGTGAAAGTCGACATTTGCTGTATGAAAAGTGAATGGATGAGAGAGCTCATAACAATAGTAGTAATACAGAATAGAAGGCAATATAATTCTAAAAACACACAAGGTAATACTACTACGATATAGCTACTACAATACAAGCTAACATTGAGAGTTTTGTCGTAGACAATTACATTATGCTGCCTTATATATTTCTGTAGAAAAAGGTATTTACTGTCACATTGCTACAACTCTATAATACTTCCTACCTTTACACAACACAGTAAGGCTAGTACTGCTACATATACCTGACTACTTTCTCCACTTTGTACCCATAGGGCCTTTAGTCTTAACCACACGAGAGTATATAGCTTTTCCAATGAATAAAGTTGTCAGTAGGTTGTAATACGGTTTCCTTTTCCTCTAAAACTCAAATAGATTTACAAAAGAGAAAAGACTTTGTACTTTGAAGTTTTTGGTTTCAGCTAAGCATTAACTACTATTAACTAGGCAAACCGTAATCCAATTATGGAGCATTAACTTTATCTCTAGTATGTAAGGATACCTTTTGTTTCAAATTTATAATGAAGGACCACATCACTTACTCATCTACACTTTTTCTTCTTCTTTGGATTTCATAGCACTCTAAAATTCATTATTGAAAATTGTAAATGAGCCTATAAAATGTACAAGCAGATACTTCAAAGGAAATGAGAGATAAAGACGACAGAGAGTGAGTATTAAAATTAAAAGTTACTGTGAGAGTGCAAGAGCTTAGAGAAAAGCGAAACCAAACAAAAAAGCAAGGTTGAGACAGAGAAAAAGTTTTTTAATTACTTGTTCTTCTTTCAATTTGTAATGTGACACAGGATATTATATAAGCAACTCTATGATAAAGACATTGTCAATATAATGAAGAAACTCATGAGACACGATGGACATAATAGTAGAAAAAGAAACTCTAATTGAAAGACTGTCGTAACTATCTATTTTATTTCAATAGCCTTGAATGTTTTTTTTCGATGAGCTAATTTTCTTTGAACGACAAGAAACAACAATAAGCAACAATGAGAATTCTATAAGTGTCTTTTATATTATTGTTTCTTCGAATATGCAAAGCTATTAACTTTGTAGGTTAATTAGTCTATTGGATTAACACTTTTCTTTAATCTCATCTTTACATTCTAAAGACAGATATTTAATTTGAAGTCTCAAAATGCCAATCTTGTAACTCTAATGTGCATACATGCTTGTAAAAGTGAAATAATAATAATGAAACTATCATAAAACGTGTAACACAAGGCCGAGCTACTATTAAAAGAAACTATGTTATACAACTTTTTGTCAGTCACTAATTATTTTAGGTCTTCCAGCAATAATATACATATTCAAATGTTACAAAATTTTCTCCAAATTCGCAGATGAAAGCATTTCCTGTAAATCGCCAGCAGAGAGTATGAAGAAAGCCACAGAAACTCATTATAGAAGTTGACACATGTTAAAGTCTCATATGTCCTCTCAGCACAATAATTTCTCACAGGTAGCCAAGCCACATTTTGTCATAAACTTTTTGGCATTTATGTAATATCTAAACTGCTCTAATTCCATCTCTGTAGTTTAACATTTGTGTAGTAGTCATACATATTTTAGCTTTTAGTACTCCTATGTTATGTATAATAAGGATTAATTACTTGTCAAGGCTTAATTGCTAAATACCTATTAGACTTTAGGTAATTTTAAAGTTGAAAGAAATAAATTTGTGCAATTTGTTCTTGTCACTCTTGTAATTGGCTTACTATACAACTAGAGTACAAAATTAATTTGGCTAAAACCAGAAAACCACACTCATTTTTCTGTTTTATGACGACTCGTCATTGTCGAGTAACAAAACAATATGATTTTTCAGACTATAATCTCAAGGATTTGAAGGATTTTGTTAAAAGAGACTAGAGATGAAAAGCAATAGTTTAATTGCAACTTTATCATCATTCAAATCTTACTTAAGCTGAGAGAAATCAACAACAACAATTAATGTGTCTAAATCCAGGAAATTGGAAACAATTTTATTTCCCTATAATAAGCTTAAAACTAATCCTTGAACAGAAACGAGAAGGAAAAGAGAAATTCGCAAAAAGAATCTCTCTCTTATTATTTTTGCTTGTTCTAGCAGAAGAATTGCTACAATGTTGATACATACCTAAACTTAGTCTTGCATAGGTATATATATATATACATTGGAGTCAGAGACTCTTCTGGATTTTAAGAGGTAACCTTATTAGCAAAGAATTTTGTCTGTTGCTTCCTTCTTTTCTCATCTTTTCTTTTTCTTTAGGGAAAAAATAGTGAAAGATAGCAAAGAAACATGAGAGAGAAGTAGAAGAAGAAGAGATGAAACAGAAAAAAAACCTGAGGATTCAACTAAATGCGTCCCAGTAGATTAGATCAATAATACAACTTTGATTTGATTCCTATGTACAAATCTGCTATAGTTGCAACATATAACATGAACACAACATCAACTTTAGAGCTTAGGATATCTCTAACTATATAGTAGTGGTCGGCAATTGGTAAGTTAACTTTCACATGAGACTTATTTTACTAATCTGCAAGCAAGGTAAGAAGTTAAAAAAAATACAATAATTATAGGGAAAGGAGTTGGAAAAAGTTGAGAAAATAATCTCACGGCCAGAGTTGCGAAATTAGCTTTCGGCCTGTTGGCTACTACTTGTAACCTAACCTATATATTACATTTCGTTGAAAATCTCTCTACAGTATAACCTAGGAAGAGTGATGTACATACGTAGTATAAACTCATAAAATTAATAATTTAGGATGATTGCCGAGTTAATTGAAACATGTAGACTCCATAGTATCAACTCAACTCCAGCTGCTACAACAAGTCTACTATTTACAACTACTGGACACGTTGATTAGTTTTATAAAATAAAATTGTCTGAGTTGTAGTATCCTCGAGTTCTGCTAATGCATCTAGTATAGTAGTATCTACAACATGTTGAACTAAAATCAATTAGCAAAGGCGAAAGGTCTTTCATGCATCTCAAACAAAATATTATACTGTTGACTACATCATACATAGTAGGATTTCAAAAACACTCGAACAGCTTATTTCTTTCTCTAGTTCTACAAGTGGCACAGTCAAAATTTCAGAGTACTCATTTATTATTTGGCAGGGACACTTCATCAAGGTCGCTCAAATGAATAAATTGAATCTCTCTCTCTCAATGCTCTAGTTTCAAGTGTCTGCATCTAGCAGTAGCTTCCAGGGACAAACGTTATTGAATAATGTTTGCGTCAACGGTTCAATGGAAAATATTATTCTGATCTCACCAATTCTCTAAATGACTTTAGAGCATTAGTCATGAAAAGAAGGAAAGAGCTTATATATTTTCACTTGTCTATTTAATTCCATTTGCCATCATCACTCACTGTGGCCACAATGTACCAAAAAATGTCAGCTCATTTTTCAAAACTATATATTACAATATTTAATACTCTCAACAACAAAACACTTGGAAGATTTCATCTCTAGAACCATCTTTGTCTTTTAAAAAGCTTTCTGAAATGGAAAATGAACATTTATTTTTGAGTCTAGCAAAATGACAAATTGCATTTGAAGATATGCTTTCTTTTTTTTGCAAAGCAGAGCGAGCGAGTTGCACGGGTGAGTAGGCAATGAATTTTGAATTGGTTGCAAGCACCAGAGAAGATATAATAAATTCTTTGCAACTACTTGCAAGACTTCCTAAAGAAGATGAATTGATGAGAAATTCTTTTGCATTAAACATTGAGAGAGAGAGAATTGCAAAGCAAATGTACAAACTAAGCGTTTTTTGTCAACACTTTTATTCTCATTTTGCCCTGTACTTCTTCTAGAGAATAGAGCTACATATAATTTTTTTATATAAAAGTTGCAAAGAGAAATAACTGGCTTAGGAGATTTCTGATGACATAGACATGTTACAACTCATTAAACATTTATTATGTATACACTACTACGGTTTCTTTTAATACGCTTCACAACCCACGTATTGTGACATGGAAGTGATCACTAAAAATTTCAACTTTTCTGATGCTGACCTCTCTAAAGCATATTTGACTTGTAGCATAAAAGTAGCATTTCTTTTATTTCAATTTTGCGAATTAAGTACAATTTTTGGAACAGAAAAAAATTTTATTCCCAGTTGTAAAGTCGTCTAGCAAGATGAAGCATCTCAAACACATAATGCAAGTTTCATAATATAAACTATTTATTAGAAACAAATGAATCAAAGTCGATTTTATGTACATCGTGAAAAAGCATATGTTGAGTCAACTCTATCAAATAGCACTTTTCTCTTTCCTATTTATATTTCAAGAACCTTATTATATAGAGTATGTTATACAAAATTTGTAATCTTGAAATACTATTACCCTCTAATCTCTTTTATTCTTGAAAATTTTCAAGAGAAGTGAGAAAAAGACGAGACATTACAGAGAAACAAAAAATAACGGATTTCTTTCATTAAGTAGAAGAGTTATCGGACAGACGTACATACATATGGTGATATTTGATGCTAGAAGAAAAGTTGGTTACAAATGTAATGGCAGTAAGGACAGAGAAAAACGAATCACTTTTGGTACTTTGGACCTAAGTCGTCCAGAGATTGTTCATTTATATTATTATAGTGTCGTAATATCGAGAATCAAAGACCCACTGTTACTACAACTTCCATTTACTCTATCTCATTTTATGGCCTCACTTTACGACTTTGTGCAAATTAAACTGGAACATGAGTTTCCTTTTTGGTCATTCTAAAAAAAAGTTTGAAGATCTTTTCTGTTTCTAAAAAAATTATATAGTTTCCCGGAAATGCACAAAACGTCTTTTTAGTAAATAAAAAAGACAGAAAAAAGGAAACTATAAATTTTTCATTTGAATGGTACAGTGCAAAACTTCATTTCCGAAACTCATGTTTATAATACCTGTGTACGTGCCTGCATGTATAATGCCTTTCTTGTTTTCCTTTTCTCGGTTCAAAGTTGTTCATTTCAATGTCATTACATTATATTATGAGAGCTACGTGCTAATGTCTTGTGAAAATTCTAAAAACTCTAATCATTACGTACATATTGAATACCTCTTGTCTTCTATGAGGAAAGAATAAAGTAGTCAAAAGGTTTCGAGTCTGTTTGTTCAGAAAATCACATAAATGTATGAAAATAATGAGAATATTTGTATGGAAGCATTAGAAGGAGGACACAAGGGCATTTCATTACATTACATCGAGTTCTTCTTTTTAGAAATAAAAAAGAACTCTAAAGAGGGCAGAGAGAAACTGAGCGAAGCAGAAGAGACTACAAAGTATATATAGTCGTAATGACTCTCTTTTGTCATTCAAAAACATTTGTAAGAACATACAATTTGGTTAAATGAGGTAATGTACTAAAGGCTACATACATATGACATCATTTGAAATTATTATATTACGTATATAAAGACTTCTCGTTATATATTCACTGCGTGCCATTTTAGATTTCATTTTTTATACAATGTTATCTACAATAAAGTGATTTCCTGTCTTGCCCTTTTCTTACCATTTTAAAGGTCTTAGAACTTGTACATTATATTATGCGATAGAATTTTGAAGTGTGCTGATTTGATTACTCTAAAATGCTGTGCTCAACTTAGTACGAAAACTCTTTCAAGGAGCCAAATGAAATCTGCATAATATTATAAGTGAACAATTTGTCAACCGTTCAAGTGCAAAGTAGAAATAAGTAGACGTAATGACATGATGTAAAGAGAAAATAATATGAAGTCTCTTGTGTGCCTATTTTATTTCTGAGAAGAGAATGACTGGCTGATAGTCCAAATGTTTGCTTTCTGATATTCAAGATTTCTGCCTTTGCTTTCTGTTGCTACACAATTTACTATTTTCGTTATATGTAGTTCAGTGTACTAATGATTTCATGAGAATCATTATATACATCTTGGAGCAAAGCTCAAAAGTTTAGAAACTTTTTTGATCAACTGTATATAGCCTTCAGTATAATCATTTCACGTGGGATTTATTATTTTGTCATTAGATTGACGTCAATCTGAGTCAGTATATAATTTTGTTAAAAAGATGTGGGAAGGAAAAATTGTTATACATAATTACAAGATTTCAAGAATGCTAGAATTTTCTCTTGAGATAATGCAACTTGATACTCAATCTACTAGTATACTACTCCCGAGTTTCCATTTCAATTTTCTAACTAGAATTGAAAGTATCGATTTTTTTAATTATCTTGTTAAAAATTTAGTACTTTCAATTTAGTTTCTTATTTCAAAATATACTGACTCTACTCGTCTGTCTGTCGATACTCTATTATAATGCAAATTAATTCATGGCACAATCTAACTAAATAACATGCATAATGTAATTTATTTATTTAGTGTTTGTATTATACAAAAATCTCAGTTTTATATAGAATTTCAACTTCTGCTCATTTGCATATATCTACTATCTACGAAACAAATATAGTCTCCTTTGAATTTGAATCACTTATTGAAATTTCCAAGACACACAATCCTATAGAGAGCTAGAGTCATAATAAATAGTGCACACCTAATAAATTAGAGTACACTACCGTTAAAATACATAAATGGTTAGCATGTGTGTCCTACATTAAAGATAAGATAGTCTTCATTTATACATCTCAAATAAACCACAACCACCAGGCACTTTCTTCAGTGGGGACATGAGCTGTTGCTTTACTTTGAACAACAATTATTTTAGTATTCACATATAACAACACGCCTACTGTCTCATCTCATCTCTCTAGTAAACTAAAACAGTAAATACCTTTTGTAATCAAATCAGTCTCCTTTACGTCTTAAGAGCAAAGGGAAAACAATATCAATTCTACTTTCCAAGTGGCTTGCTAAACATTGTCTCTTTTCTTCCTCTCATGCCTAGCCACACACGATGACATCAAATGAAACATCTTTGTGTCCTTTATACCATCATATGAATATTTCATGAGTTCTCTTTCTCTCTCTCTTTTCTCTTACATCACGTCTCCATAAAAGCTATTGACTTGAGCCTTTTTTGAGTGATTTTGGTCAACAAGACTAGAAGAGTAGGATGTGCAGTGGAGATGATATATGTATACTTTACCCTTCACTTTATGTGTACATAACCAGCAATAAGCTTACTACTTTTTCACTCTGTTGGTCATATCACTAAAAACATTATTTTAGTAGTGTGTTTGGTGAATCAAAATGCTACAGCGTGTAGATTAAAATTCTGATACTAAATGCTGTGTTATTTTTTATTTCTTTTATCTTATATATCTCATACTTTCAGAGAACCAACATGCTAATCAATAAATCATTGCTAATTAATATTATCTTTTGTAAGCCAATTGGGCCACTAGTACTTTCAAATTCTTGTGTCTCTTCTCTACCTTGTAAACCACAATGAAAGAAGACTTTCTTTAGTTCCACTAGAGTAGAAACTGAAGCTAAAGACTCTTTCTGTTTCTCTCTGTGGTTTGAGACTTGAGAAATTTTGCATGCTTACATAGTAGACAAACAAACATGAAAGATACTTTTGCTTTCATATCTTTTGTGACACATGGTCTTGACAGTTCCAAAAAACCAAAGACCAACAAACAAAACAGAGAGAGAAAAGTTGATAGAAAGTAAAATTTTGTTATATATTTGTATATGTACCTTTGCAGAAAAGTTAACGAACCTTTTGACGTTGTTGAGTTTGATGCAGGTTCTCTGTTAATGTCAAAACATTGCATCAGAGCACAAATACGTTACGAAAATAATAACTCTTGTATGCAAACTAGTTTTGACAAAGATTAGAAATGATTACAATATCCACATGGAAAACAATCGATGAATACTACACGGATAGCATAATATGAAAATAGTACGGGATGAGTTTATCAAGTTTATGGAGAGCTAAAATTTAATGGAAATTTGTTACTAAAGATAAGCAGTTCTTTTGTTGGTGTGTACATACATATATAAAATCTCTGCATACCATATAATATATATATATACTGCATGCTTATATATATTGGATATACCAAATTCCTATGATATTGAGCAATCTTCTTTATAGAATGTTTTTGACTCTGTAGTAGTGTATTGCAGTAGTGTAGCGTCAACTGCAAAGGATTAACTAGATGATATGAAAAACGGTTCTTTTTGTCAGCAACTCAACTCAAGTGCGCTTCTGGCTCTTGGCAGGTAAATCTTTTGCTACTTCTGCTTGTTATTGCTCCTGTTTTTACTTTTACAACTAGAAAATTCCATCAAATATGACGAGGTTGCTTGCTACAACACAAGCTTCTTTTCTGTTCTATGGAGAACCCACATCAAAATATGATTTCAACACCTACACAAAATCATTCAGCTGAATATAAATTTATTAAAATGTCGGCCAAACATTCAGTCTCTTTTTAAAGAATCAGATAAAGAAGTAGTTCATTTTGAAATAAATACACTATCCGAGTTTACTCACTAAAAAATGTTACTAAAATTTTGTACTGAAATTTTAGTGACTGTGACAAGATGATAGAAAAAAATCAACAAGAGTTTCAATTTGCTTAAATCCTTGAAACTAAAAACATTTAATTGTTTAATTAATGTTTGCAATATCATAAGTGAATGATAAATATATACCCAATAGGCGAAAAAAGATTAACGCAATTAAATAGAGTGACACTTACTGAACTTTTACATTAACTGTCTGAGGTTTGGATCATAATACAATGTTTTTATCCTTATTTATCAAAATATACTTTGCATTGTGTCTATTAGCTAATTGATGCCCTGATACTAAATGCTTTTTATGAAACTGCTATTTCTTCCTACAAGCTTTAGCTTTTTGTTTTATTCGACTCATCAAAACACATCAACTTGGCACAAAAGGGAGCCATAACACAATTTATAAATTTATGACGTATGCCTAGCTTTTAACAACAAAGACAGTTTCAAATTTTCAATGTTGGCCTACTTTTCTCATTAGGTGATATTCATCTGGCACTTACTGTTCATGAAGGATTTACTAAAAGTATAAACTTCATTGTATGTGGAGTAGAAAACTTTGCTACTCACTTACTCGGTCACAGTTGAAAAACTCAACTTTCATTAAATGCACCAAAGAACACTTTTCATAATCTCAATAATGTCATTTTATAGGTCACTACTTTATAACTACTTACTACACTTTGTAGTTGCTCTCTCAGAGAGTTGTTTTAAGTTTTAATCAAAAAGACTTTATTCGTCAGTCGTCGTATGACGTCCATATTCAGTTTTTATACTCTCATTGTTATTCATAGAAAATATTACGATAGGAGCGCAAGACTTTGATGATTTGCTAGAAGAAAAATATCTTTAGCCGTCTCTCGAATCTCAATTCACATTTGTTATAAACTACAAACATCGACTGTACTATCAGTCTCAAAATGCCCCTTACTCTACTTTCTCTATCGCTTACTTTCCCCAAGTTTTTCTTCTTGACTGGTTTATGATATTATTATTTCAACTCCCAAGCTCCTTTGCGTCAATTTTTTTCCTCAGTCTCTTTATCTCTCTTATTCCCTGATATGTTATCGAAAATAAAATGTCACAACACTTTATATAGGTAAAAATTATTATTATGATAACCACAACTTTGCTCATGTTTCATATCATAAGCATTTTTTTGCTTTCAACGTTTTCATAGTTATTCCTATGTGTATTCTAAATTGTGACTGCTCATATGCTCATTTTCTGACTATTTTGCATATGGTGATAGATATTTGTAGGTAGTGTTACATTAGATAATTTGATATCTTGCAGCATACATTATATTATTATGAGACTAGAGAGAAATAGAGAATGGAGTTAGTATATTGTCTATATTACTATATTATTTCTTGCATGTTCATGAAATGTCTGTCCGTTAGCAGTCTCAAGCTCGAACGATTTGACCTAGCGCCATGAAATTTGGCAAGTAAGTGTCAAAGGCATTAAGCCAGATCGAGTTCGAAGATGGATCAAATTGGTTCATCCGTTGCTAAGTAACGGTCAAAAATATTAGAAAAAGGCTCAATTTTCACGAAATGTCTGTCTGTGACTCACTTTATTTGCGAACCACTTGACGTAGAGTAACGAAATTTGTTACACAAGTTTCTAAGGGTTAAAGTCAGATCAAGTTCGAAAATGGGCTAAATCGGTCCAGTGGTTGCTTAGTAACGGACAAAAATGTCAACAATTAGTCAGATTTTAACGAAA
>VCNE01009860.1:0-44144 GCA_009869805.1 Oncopodura yosiiana
ATATATATATGTACGTTATACTAAAAGAAGAATTCCACTCAAAATAATATGAAATTAATATATGCGTCTTAAATTCTCAATGCAATATTGTTTTTCTGTAGTTGAATATGAAAAGTAAATCTTCAGACATAATACTACTACTTATACATGTATGGACAGAATTTTCTTATTTCCATTGCAATGATATACTTAATCTGTCATACAATACTAATCTCATTATTACTTATATGTAGCAATCTGCAGAAAATACTAATCTCTGATAGTTGATGTTACTAAGATCTACAAACAAAATCATTTTCATTTCTCTCTCACACAAGCAACCAAGTAATCACGTTTATTATTACAAATAATACGTGTCCAAACTTTAATTAGTCTAACTTGCAGTAATGCATTGACTCATTAGAAAATTTAGTAATGACAAAAAATTTCCTTAACTTTCAGATTACTTTCACTTTGATTTCTGACTCAAAAACTACAATTATTTCAAATTCATTCATTTTCTAGTATTGTGCATATGTACATTTATCTTGTGGACCCTTTCCGAAGATTGAAATACTATTACAAAACAACGGGATAATAATGAAATATGACTGACTTGTTGTCTATCTGTAATACAGAGTCTGTATGAGTGACTCTGTAAATGGTAATATGTCTTTTTTCTTGAGCTGAAAGGTCTCTCTCCATATGCAATGTATATTTGTTGTGTGTGTTGTAAAGGATAAAAATATAAGGTGTATAATGACTTGACATAAAATAATAGATTCATAAATACATTTACTAAGGACTACTCTATATACACTCGTCTGAAAAGGTGAAAGAACGATACGTGTGTGTTATACGTAAGTATCAGCAACATAGCATATGTATATTAAAAATGGCATTATTTTAACTACTTTATGTTATGTTATGTAAGAAAATGTGTGTATATATATATAATGTACAGATATTGCTACAATTGTTCAATACTCAATATATATATAGAGAGAGAGAGAAATGTAAACTAAGCCATATATACTACATGGTAGTTATAGAAAATTAGACTGTTGTAATGTGTTAGAAAAGAATTTTTAAACACAGCTTAGACTGACTTTGAGATGATGGTAGTGGTATCATAGTGGTAGTAGAGGAATATCCAATATGTGTGTGTTTTTTTCGCAGTATGAAGACATAGCATGTCTGTTTAGTAAATGTATGAATGATGATGAATATTCAATCAACAAAACACCTGTGCCATATGGACCAAAAGAAGAGCAAGGCTGGAACATTTTATTTCTCTCTCTTATTCTCTTCGGCTCTCCTCTCTCCTCTCATATACTCTCTTTTTCATTGCGGTTTTCGAGACTGCTACTACTTCTTCTTCTTCTTCTCCTGTGTCTCTGTATATAATATGGAATATTAGTAGTTACTAACTAACTACTAATACAAAACAGACTATACTTTTGTAAGTAGTCGTACATGTATACTAGTAATAGTAGTAAATAGTCAAAATGTTTCATCAAAGTAAAGACTCTACTGTTAGCTAAAACCTAAAAGGGTGGCAGTGGTAGTTTTAGAGTAGCACTGGTGAATAATATAGGGGTAGCATGTTGTTGGCAATTCACATATGATGAATTCTATTCTACTTACATGTACACAACAAAATGTACTTTAATACTTATTGCATACAAATAGAATGATGAAGGTATATATATCCGCATATTTTTTCTAATGTGAAAAAGACTTGACTTGCACCTTTATCCGTGTACTAATGGTAGAGAGAGAAAAATAAAAACTGTGCTGGTGGTAGTAGCAGTAGTGATAGTTATTTTGGCCAGAAATTGATATTATATTATTAAAGATATAGATATATTTATTGTGTGACTGAAAAAATAATACATTATTGGTATTCTATATATTCTCTCTTTCTCTCTCATTCGTTGCATATAAGTATATCACACATTATTATAATAATAACTGCTCTATTGTATACACCGTACAGAAGAATAATGCTTAAATTTTTATATGTAATACCTTAGTACATATATACATCATATAGTATAACTAACTCCCTTTTTTCAAGCAATGTAAAACAGACATATTTTACGTTAGTCTACCTTCACATATCAATAATATCAATTGGCCAAAGTCCTCACCGCTGCTACCGTCTTTTTCTAAAACCATATATTACCTCACATGCTTCTCTCCTCTCATTCTCTCTTTTCTAGTCTTCTACTCACTAAAGTAGCAAACTTGTGTTCTTCTTTGTTCCATTTTCCATATTTCACTCAGAGACAAGACGAGATCGACAGCTTCCAGAAAGAGCAAACAAAAATTTGTTCACCTTCCAGTTCCACATAGACATACACGACAGCTAAAGCACACACAAACAATTGGAAAGAAAAACCTTTATCATCATTGTAAATACTACTCAATTGTGCAATAGATTTCTCAATTTCATTGTGGTAGAGCAACAGCAGCTATAAGTAAAGTAATAAAGTGGTGCAAAAATAATTTACAACAATTACAATATATATCATCTCTATGCTCCTCTCCTCATCAAATATATACTGTGTGTATTAGTTTAGAAAAGAGATATAGTGAGAATACAGACCTACTAAACTATAAACATGTAAGTTATATATACATATTAATCAGGTAATAATTCTTTAAATGTTGTTTTTTATTGAGTAAAAACCATAAAATAAATACAGAAGTTAGTGCGGTCAACTTGCCACAAATGTTACAAGGATGTTTTAATAAATTTAATGTAGTACAAAAATTCTGACAGATATATTTAAAGAAAAGGTTTTTTGGAGGCCGTTGTTTAAAAAGGGTTTAATTGTATGCATGGATTAATGATATTAAGTCCAATCTAAGAGAATTCATGATGCTAAAGCGCACGTGCTTCTCTTTGAGACTAACTTACTCAGTGCAGCGAGTTTTCTCCATAGAAAATGCATATAATATGCAATGTGGTGAAAGTTCATTTATAAGTTAGTATATTAGATAGCATTATGAGGAATAACTAGAGTCGTCATACAATTTTGAAAATTCATGAGAATACAATACAATTTATATGACATTTAATTTTTTATGGATTTTAGACAAGGCACGAGCTGTTAGGGATGATATGCAACAGTTGCCGTTTTCTCAATGAAGGCGTAATTTGATGCTTTACAATATAATGTTCTACAGAGTCTCTTTACAAGAATATATATATATACGTAAGTCATGTTTAATAATATTTTTACTATAAAGTTACTCACTTAATGTGTTTGTGTCATTTGTCTTTTGTTTAGATACCAAAACTATTATGGCAAAGGAATTTTCTACAACAATATACAGATTGTAGATTTACTATACAAATGAGCTTTATCAACTATGTATTTGACTTGACTCGTCATTTTTCTCTTGTCATCAAAAAATATGATGCAGGTTGTTGCGATTTGTGACCGTTTTTATGGGCATGCTCTTTTTATGCATTGTGCTCGTGAGATCGTTCACAATTTTGTAATACTGCAATATTCAACAAATTTTGTACAAAACCCGAAAGAATTACGCATTGGACACTTTCTGATAACTTTAAGCAATCGTTATATAGACTATATACTACTCATATTAATGTTGTGTAATTTATTTTTTTGTAAAACTTGTAAATTGTAGTTGTATTAAGCTACTCTCTAAAGTTTTGTCTATATTTAAATCATATAAATGCATTTATTGTAGTTACTTTTACTTATAGAAATAATATGAATCATAGCATAATACAATTGTTCAAATATACTATTATGAAAATGAATGGAGATTGAACCAATACTTGGTTGAATTTGTACTTAGCCAAACTATAGCAATGTATAAGTGTGAGAAAGAAAATGAGATTGAAAGTGTCATTATGCCTTGAAAACATTTTCCAAAATCTATCTTAATGAGTTTTGTCAGTTGATCACCTAAGAACTATTAAGGTACTATAAACTAGTAAACTAATCGACTAAGTAACTAAAATAATTGTGAGTTTTACACACAGTAATTGTCGTCAGTGTACTAATGGACCTAACTAAATATATAGTATATATATTTACTTTCTTGCTATAATGATTTATATATAAGCTCAATATATCAATATATATTTTTGATCAGGTTTTATTGTGTGATAGTTAAAGCTTAGTATATTGTTTTTTGTAAATATCCAATAAAAATTGTAATGTTAATATTTTACTGTGCTTCTGAGTAATAAAATGAGTCAGTATCAGAAATTAAGTATATTAAAACTCACACAAAAAACTTTCACTGACTGAGTTAATCATTTCTCATGACGAGTCACAAAAATACGTTACCCTAAAGTAGTAATTAGCATTATATGTGAGTGATTATGGCTATATAGTTATTAGAGTGACAAAAGTCTTGAGGCACTTGATTTTGAGAATTCTAAGGTAGTTAATACTCTGTTAAATACATTAGTAAATCGATTTTTCAATACAGTTTCACTTTGTCTCTCTTCTTATTCAAAACACAAAACAAGTTCATTGGAAATATTTAACTTTGTGATTACGTTTTCATTTGTGCACAAACACATACATAAATTTTATTTTGTTCTACCTTGCATATTATATTCTCTGTGTGTGGCTTTGATATTTTTTCTTCATTAAAAACAAATAGTGTACAGCTTATTGCAACAGTAAGAGACTTTTTCTTTACAGAATTTTTGCTCGTTTCATACTATCACTATATATCATATATATGTATATCCAAAATATCGTGTACAGGAAATAATTTTTTTTTGATTATCATTGAACGAGTTTCAATTCGCTCAATGTATATATAGATAGACTGTATGCATAATATGTTATTTATATATATTTGATAAATTTGGTTAAAGTAGGCTTGTTAAAAACGAATGTGAATTTTACATATTACAATGGAAGAGTGAGAGACAGACGTTTACAAATTATTTGAAAGCTATAAGGGGAGTATATACGTATATATGTTGGTAATATTTGTTCAACTGTCTGAGCTCATTTGTTTAAATACAGAAGCAATTCAGGAAAAAGTAAAATGATGAGAAGGATCTTATTGCTGTTATATACACTATTAGTGAAATAGGGACACATATATCACGTAAAAGCTAGATCCTCTGAAAAAGTGTGATTAAGTACACACATATGAATATAGTGCATTTAATTCTACACGGAAGAATTAGAAGTACGTTACCTGGAAATCTACTGGTTAACAGCCTATATAATAATATCTATCGTCATCATAGGAGCAAGTGAGAAAAGTTTCATGAATCATATTTTATTTTATAGCGAATTCAGTCTAGAATTACATTCTGTTTCGATTAGTCTAAGCTCTCTTTCTTTATAGTTACTTGAAGCCTTTGACTGAACAAGTGTCATTTTTTACTTGGGAGAATAAATATATTATTCTACTATTCTGACACGTTTTATACATTTTACAGTAGAAAAAAACGAAGAGTTAAAATATTCCAACATAAGTTCAGTTTTTTTATGTTGAATATATATTTTGTACATATAATTATCATTTTATCATATCAACATAAACCGAGTTTCAACACCTCTCGTCACTCATATATAGACAACTCTCACCAAAAGTGCATTTGCTAGCTCTTTTATTTTGATGTATTCTTATTATTAGTATACATTTTGTCATTTGTAGTTTTAGTTCAGTGGTAGAAGAAACAGGAAGTTTTTCTTATATGTTATTGCCGATTTTCAGTAGGTAGCTTAACCTACATTACATTTAACTAATTACAATAATATTTACTTTTGAGTTCAATAGACGAGCTGATAAGGAAGCTGCTCTCAAAACCTTTTAAAAAAACTGTCGGCATTTTGACACAATGACAAAAAGCAGGCAACACAAGAAAATATAAAAGTGTGACACGTTTTTCCACCACAGTCGTCAATTGAGCGGAAATAAGTTTTGCAAGGTTTGCAGCACATATAATTTTGACATAAAATATCATAAATTTTATGTTCCAAAATTATGTGCCCTCTCTCTCTCTCCCATACATTTTTGTGTAGCTCGTGCTCTTATACTAATTCTTAAAACTTTTATTTTTATTTATGATTACAAGCAATTTTTTATGACTTGTAACTTGAGTCTTGTCGTTTGTCGTTGTGCTCAAATAGACCAATAATAATTATACATTCAGGAACTCTCCTTGGAATATTATTTTTACCTTTTGTAGTCAGTAGCTTCTTGTTTGTGTAACAGACTACATCATCTATTGAAGTGCAACAATTGGCAGACAATCAAAGGAGTGACACATCAAAATTAAAGTCCAATGGTGACTAAGTAGTAGCGCCGCAGGTGAAAGTTGACAATATGTAATCCACCCGCGCTCTACTGCTTAACTTCCATGGCTTTTCACTCATCAACTTTCTTCTTCCTCTGGACAACTTCAAGCAACAACATCATACATATCAAAAAGTAAACAGATAATATTGTAATAACAAACATATTGAATTGTAAAACTAAAGATTAATTATTTCCAATAAATATACTTAACTATAGATTATTATACAGTGGATAGATAATGATAATTGTTATTTTATACTTGAATTTTGAATAAATGTGAAACTTGTTTCATTATTTTCTAGTGGAGTCTCCTTTTGCCCCACTGTAGAAAAAGAAATTACATGATAATGAATTATTACTATTATACTGCTGCATTAGCTAGATACATTTATTTTGGTAAAGTAGCAGAGAAAAGGAAAGACGAGAGACCCTCATCAACAATTTCTTTTTGTGGAAGTGTGTATTTACTACAATTTGTAGTCTACAATATATATTGTTGAATACTAATAGCAAATAGATAATAATTTAGCTAGGTTTCATGAGATAAGTGATAGAAGTTGAAGTTGAGTAGAATAACAATTAGTAAATGGCAATTTGACACACAACTGTACTCTACATTTGTTAGTTTGTTAGTGTGAGTGTGCATCATCATGTGTATCCAGTATAGTTGTTACTTATTCTTTCGTCTATTAGGTAGCAATGAAGTGTCTCTCTCTCTCTCTCATTCATTCATTTCCGTTATCACCCCATCTCGTCTATTCTATATTCTATACTCAATGATGGCAGAATAAATTACATTCAATGTCCTTTAGTCCTTACCCTACCATACAACTCAACACCGTTCTTCTATCTAACTTCATTGCTTTTATATACATTGTGCAGTTATTATAATATGAAGAAGAAGACTATGTAACTTGCATTTATATTCATTTAGTATTTAGTAATAGTAGTGGTACCAGCAACTTCAAAGAATAAAGTAGTTACAATTACATAACGCAGTGTGTAACCTGATGCTCAATATATTAGACAGATAATAGAAAGCATTATGAACGCTGCTGCTCGGAAGTGAAATGATTGTATCCGGCAATAATTTTAGTAATGTCAAGTACTGTGAGATTTGGTAAATCAGATCTCGTTCATTGATCCTTTATTTCAATGTGAAAGATGAGATTTTCTTTCCTTTTTTATTATTGTGAGAACGAAAATGAAATCTATATGCAAAAAAGCATATGTGCTATGGTAAAACATTATCCCCTATGTTTTTAATAAGCTATCAATGCCACTTGTCATCATCACTCCTGGTTCCAAATAATAAAAACTCCACAACTCTTGTATTTTCGCTTATTGAGCATTATTTAAGTTATACATTCAAATTTGAAATATGAGTTAACAACACTTTACATACACTGATAAAAGAAACTAAATATTTTACTACCTAATAAAATTTACAAGCGCACTTAACTAACTGGAGTTTTGCAGCCATTTTTTTCACATTAAACATGAGCATAAGCATATCATTCTATTTTCCAGAATTCATTTTTCTTGGTTGCAAATTAAACTTTTTTCAGTTGAGCAAAATGGTTTTAAATTGTATGATGGTGGTGCACAACACAGAACATATTTTATTGTGTATCTACTTTCTTGATACAATCGAGTGTATCATATCATCGTTTCTATATATATATACTAAACAAACAAGCATTAAAGGAGATTATAGTGCCGGAGAGATATCAAGCAGAGTTTCGAGATGATAAGAAGAAAAAGAAGAAACGTAAAAGAAGGAAAAGGCTAAGTAAATAAATTACACTTAATTAAAAAACATGCAGATCAAAAAAGATTTCATGATAGTGTATACACATATATATAAAACTCGCAACTGACAAAACGATGAAGAATGTGCTGAATAGAAAGAATGACCTCTTGTTCTTCTCTTCAACTCTTTTTTCTATTTTATAGGATGTGTCCATTGTGATATGAATGACACATAACACTACTACTATATACACAATATCGTCAAAGATGAAAATTTTTACTAACGTTATAATCTACACGTAAGTAAACTTTTGAGATTTTATTTAGAGCCTGGTTCATCTCATACTCTACACACTATACTTATTACAAATAGACATTTTACTTGGTTGGCTGGGTCATAGTCAGAAATCTCAATGCATTGCTAACTTGGGGTTGTTTTATTATTATTATTATTACTCTACTCTTACTCAGAGAAAAAGATATATATACGTATAATGTAGGTATATATAAGCTTCATTTAAGCTCAGAGCTTGTAAACACACACATATATATAATAGTATAAGGAGAGGACTCTTAATCATCTCATAGAGTCCAATTGAGGAGTCTACTACACTGATGAAAAAAGGAAGCAGAGATTTAAGGACTGACTAAAACTTGACGACTAATGTGTTTTGCTTACTACTTACTAATATATTACCACCAGACCAGAGACCACTTCTCTCTTACATAACATGACAATTGTGTATATGGACTAGATGAGTAGAGTAGAGCTAGGATTTTATTAATCATCATCAGAATCATCTCCTTTGATACATATATATATATATATATATATACATAGAGCAGAGTACATGTATACTTAGTTGCAGTAGAGTTTTAAGGGTCGCATCCTGTCTCTTTTTCAGTTCCTATTTGTGAAATATTTTTCTATGAGACACAATCTTTTTTGGTCAGTCAGTCGATCTTTGACTTTCATTCTGTTCACACAACAGTTTTTCTTCCTTCTCTCTCTCTCTACTTAGTAGTACATTTATCATATAGCTGAGACATAGAGTACAAAAGTGATTTTGAAAAGTTAGGAGTCAGTATTACTATTGCATATAGATATAACAGTTAGAATAATTATTTTTTTGAATTTAGTTTGAAATTATTGTCTCTCATTTATTTCTTCTTTGCTTGAGAACCAACGCATCAGAAAGGAAAAACCATCATCATGAAAATACACAAAAACAAGGTTATACACATTACATTACATCAACCACCAACAAGTTGTCATCATCAGTCAGAACAGAGTAATTTTTCTCTCTCTATATATATTAATAATAACATTTATATAGTATATAATACACGCTGCACTGAGCATCATACACACACATATATGTCACTACACGTACATAATATTATAAGAAAAATTTTCTGTCGTCCCTCTTCAACTAACCTTTTCTATCAGTACTACTTCTTATTAGTCAGACACACCACAGAACAAAAATCAACTACTCCACTTCACATAATCAACGACGACGAAGACGACGACAACAGCATGATAGTTAATAATGATTGGACTCTTCACATCGCAGTCATTGGATATTTTTACTGGAGGTGCCCTGGTGGACTTTCTCTCTCTCTCTCTCTCTTGCCTATCTTTCTAGGATAATCCTATTTCGTTCCTAAGTACTAGTGCCGCAGGAGAATGAGTAATATTTTGACAGCTCCTGCTGCTCCAGTGCTTATCAATGGAAATATGGAAATCAAATTGAAGGGTGAACGTGACACTACAAATGGAGAAGATACTGAATAAGAAGATCACAAAAGGTGAACAGAATAGGTCAACTGTAGTAAGTCAGTCATTGACAAAATAATATTATTTCCTTATCTTTTATAACTAATCTAACTATAATCTTTATGAAAAACTAATTTTTCTCTCTGCGTATCTTATCATTATTACACTTTTTCATATTCTCTAAAAGGTTTTAATGAGGAACCAAAGTGAGCTCTTTTAGAGTAGGGCAAGTTAAATGTTATTATTATTATCATACAAAAATATTAAGATTTCTCATAAAATATTTAGCGTCATGTAGATTTATTCCATATATTCTGATAACGCATATCTTTTCAAAAAGACAGTTTTTATACTCAATTCCACGTATCAATTTAGTTTCCTATTTGCCATGCCAAAAAAAAATCTTTTAAATATATATATTAGTCATCAATTCTTAGTAGTTGAAAGTATAAAAAATGCTAGCTAATTGAACTGTCTGGAAACTGCAAACTTTGTAATAAAAACATAATGCAATAAGTAGTCTAGAACATTCCAGAATAATGTTTTTAAAAAAAATTAATAACGGACGTTCATGTACAGTGGTTTCTAGTAGATGGTTGTTAGTACATTTTAATATGCCTTATTAAATACATAATAGACAGCAGTGCTCAAATATGATATCTTTCTAACAGAGCCGACATATATATGAACATCTGACCTCCATACTATATAGAACTAGGCACATAATGTCATATATAGACACTATACTATAAATATAAAATATAAGTTTAACCAAGTCGTAAGTAAGCAAGAGAGATAAACAGTCACTCTCTCTCTCTCTCTCTCTCTGATGTTACAATATAATATTTCCCAGTCTCTGTCTCTAGCTCTTGTTCTGTTTTCTTGTTATGAAAAATGATTGAGTAGATTAGATTCAAACTGTTAAGATACATAACAGATATTATAATCCTCATCAGAGTTCTTTACTTTAACACTTTAGCAGTTTATTTTCATACACATCTGCAATATCATGTCATATAATGCATGTAAAACTTTGTGTATATGTTTCTTCTTTAACATACTACATTACTGAATAGCAATAAAAAGTCAGCATTATATGGAAACTTTCGTGCATGACTCATTGATAGACTAAAAATTATATCCTCTATTAATAGTATATGTAGTATCATTAAGTTATATATGTTATAGTATATGTTTTTAACAGTATTTCCGGTGACGAAAGAAGACACTTTACTCACTTTTGCCACAAATGAAATGTCTTGTAAAATGATTACGGAACCATATCAAATTGAATTTTGTACAACCCTGCAATCAAGTCTTATATTACTCATGATATCTAAATTTCCTTAGATAGTATAAATTCCTAAAGACACTATTTTGCTCATCATATAAGGCTTGTAAACAACCAAGAAGTTTATGAGTGTTCTTCTTCAGTAAAGGTGAGCAAACAAAGCAAATTGATAGATTTTTATTCCATGCTATGTGTTTTCTGCTAAAACCCAGTCGCTAACAATTCTATATACAAGTTCTCATGTTACATAAAATTTTTCAAAATATTGTTATGAATAATATAGTCCATTGTCGGCAACTTTACGAACTGACTAAAAAAAAACAATATGCATTAATATGTATAACCTTTATAGCACAGTATGCATAATATGAACTCAAAAGTCCAAAGATGATAAAAATAATAAAGAATTCAACATGAAAAAATTGTAAAGTTCATTTCAAGTTTATACATTTCTAATAAGATATAATAATTGTATTGTTGTATATTACAAAGTTAGTAACAAAGCTACAACAACTTTTTAATTTCGTAAAAAACAGATTAACTGTAACTGGTCTCAAAAGTTCTACATACAACTTTGTATTCACTTAGATTTTGCATAAAAATTGCTTATATAATAGGCAACAAGAAGTCATTTGTTTACACATTGTAACGAGATGAACATTGACAAATATTTTAGTGTTGACAAAAGAAAACCCTTGAGGTTTCTTTAACCAGGCCTTAAACTCATTGAGATTTGATGTACCGCCATGTCTACATTATTTATTCTACTTATAAATCTAGTAGATACAAGGCATTTTAAGTAAAATTGTTCACACAATAACATGTAACAAAATGTATAGTACACATTCATTAAAATGTTATTGTCCCATTATGAACATCCTGAAACAGTGTAAACTAAATTCTCTCAATTTATAGAAATGTATCCTATAATTTTCCACTTTAAAACATTTGTATTTGAGACACTTGAATTCTTTTTTTACTTCATTTGGACCATACACATATATAAAATATAACAAGATGAACATTAAATCAATCCGGTACATACTTAATTAGCCGTAATCCTTACATTGCCATCCATTTTAACAACAAATTCTACAAAATAATAACAAGTAAAATAACTCTCTGTACTTACTTACATATACTATATATTATGAATAAATTTTTAAAAAACAAGAAAAGCGCAAATATCAGTACAATTCCCATTGGAGGAATTACTAGTAGTGTTATTACTTATTTGTATTCCTTTAGTCTCAATTAGTAAAGTTTGGAGGAAACACAAATTTCGTTGAATAAGTTGAATGAATGAATTAGATTTAGTATTGCCAATTACTAAATTTAAATCATTATTTTGCATTTTTGTAACGCAGGACTATTTATGTATCTATATATATTAAATAATTTCTGTATAGGAACAAGCATTATTATAAGAATTAACTAATAGCTACAAAAACACATGAATAAAAATAATTGATTAACCTAATTTCAAAACTGATATTTACATATATAATCTAAACCTAGTCTAAGCACTGACGACTAATTGTAGTTTTAGCTGCTACTATATTACAATTATTTCACTGTCACAGTTGCTGTTCACCTTTTCGTACTGCTACATTGTATTAGTACAATGGCCTTACAAACTATAAAATTTACATGTCTTTGTCTTTTGGGCAGTTAATACATTTTTGTACAAACTTATAATCTATAGGTTCATTACTATTATTATAATCTACATAATATTAATTTCAAAAAGTCAAATAACCAGTCTGTTAACTATTATATAGTATGTTAGTAAATTATTAGTATTAGTATCATAGCATGATATATACTATATCAAGTACTCATTTGATTGAGCACAGTTTCCATTATAATAGTAATAATATAACAACAATTACAATTTTAAAACATGTTCACACCGGAGATTGTCTGTAAAAAGCAAAAAATAAACAATGTAATGCGAAGATAATGAAGAATTGACAAGATATAATATTATGTCTCATCATTTTCTGTTGTCACTGGCCTTCTTTTTGAAGAAGTATACTATACTATTTGCATGTATATATATATAACTATAAATGAACTGTAAATGCAAGTGATTGACTGTTGCTTGAAGGAAAAACCTGTCGAATTAACCAACAGCTACTGATGATACTAGTATAGGAAATACAATGGAAAAATTGATTCCTGCAAATATTCCTGAAACAAGGAAAGCTGCACCAAACATTCCAGCCACAGTAGCATATTGGCTCTCAACAGTTCTATAAATAAAAAAAGTAAATCATTTAAAAAAGTCTTTCTTTAACAAGTGAATAGTTTATTTATTTACCTTGGACAATACATCATGGCAAGTGAACTATAGTATCCACTAGTCAAACCGAGAAGTACAGCTCCAGTCCAATAAGTCCAATCATCAAAAGCAAAATTTGGAAAAAAGATTCTTTCATCTCCGGGGCTGAGCAATGGTTTGTAGTTGCACATAATAAAGAAAGGAATAAATAGAAATCTCAGGACAACTGGTATCCATAAGAATCTTGGACCAGGCTAGAATAAATTTTCAAAAAAATATCAATGAATATTATGATACTAGCTGATTTGAGATTTAACTGATAGTCGTGCATACCCATTGAATAAGTCCTGGAATCATATTTCCAATCATGGCAAAGAGATTAAATGTAAGAAAACAAGTCACAGCAACAAAATACTTTGGTGGAATTATAAAGTTAGAATCCATCATTTGAATATCAGAATGAACAGCAGGAAAAATAGCAAGCGTAACAAAGAATACCAAAAATACATTAATGCATTGTGGTAAACATTTCCAAAGTATAGTTAGATACGGAATACGCTGTGCTCCTCCTTGTCGTCTTTTACTTTCTTCTTCTTTTTCACTCAATGCTTCATGGTAACGATAGAATCTCTGTACAAAATAAATTCAAAATTTCAAATATACATATACTATAATGTACATATAATAAAAGCATGTCTAATAATATTATTTAATTAATTAAACTTACAGTTAATGGCAATGCAAAGTATGTATCAAAACATGCCAATAGTACAAACAACGCTGTGATGAAATAGTAAATTGCTGCTGTTCTTTGTGTTGGAGCCATCCAAATTGAAATTATATTGATGATGGAAGTGAATGTTCCAGAGATATTCTACATATTTACAATCAGTCTCTCAATTATTATAATCCACTATATAATAATAATAGTAATATAATTATTATTATAATCACAGTAAAAAAATACTTACAGATCCAAGAACTACGGCACCACTGTAGTCCAACTTAGCAGCAAGTCCATACACCGTATTTTGATAAATACCACCAGCCACTAATAATATTGATCAAGAGTTGTAATAAAAAAATAAAATTAGTCAATGGGTAACATTGCATACATTTCTTTGCAACTATGATTTAACAGCTATTAATTTCTTACTGTTGATAAGTACAACTGTAGCCATTGTAAGCCAAAAGAACATTGCAGGATAGTCTGAAGTGTCTAGCATGGCTAAAATAACAGTTCCAATGAAAAGTAAAACTTCTATGATGATGGTCCATATGATTCTTGTTTTCAGACTTCCTCTACAAAAAGAACAAGTAGGTAATATACAGAAAACATAGATTATGCTTACATGTTTTGTATCATATAATACATATCTTAATTTACAATATTGATTTTGAAAGAGAAATCGATATAAAAAACCCCTTTTAGCAAAAATCTAATGGTATGTGATGTTTGCTCGTAATAGTATCAAAAGGTCATTAGTTTTTGTACAAAAGAATACATAGATAGAAGAAAGAAGATTTAGAAATGAAATTTCCCGTATGACCTGACATTTACGACTAAAAGCTTTAGTCTAAAGTCACTACTACAATATCGATAAAAGAATAAAGTGAAGCCCTGTGCTCAATGCCTAACTAAATTATCTATATAAAAGGAAATGGCTTGATATGGAAATTTTAGTACTTACACATTATATTATACACTTATATGGAGGTTTTATATCGTTAAAAAATTGATAGGACTATGTATTTTAAATAGCTGTTCAAATGACACACTAAATGATATATGTATTACTTACCCAATGTGAATAAAAATGTTTAGCCAATTGAAGAATACATTTGGAATTTGAGCTGCAAAACCCATGTAATTGAGAAAATTGTTGGCATACTCACTAGAGTTGTTTGTTCCAGGCTGAGTAAGTTTGTAGTCCACAAAGTACTATTGTTTTGAAAATAATTATATAGCATTAAAAAGTAATCAATAAATTGTCATAATAACTGTTTCTGAACTTACAGATTTAGCCGTGATGAACATGTTCCATGGCATCAATGTACCAATACCATGTATCACCAAAATCAAGTACACAATATTAAACCTGTAAATAAATAAACAAATTATAAATATAAAATGAGGTATTTACTTACAACTCCTACATTTTTCTAAATTTTTTATACAACATCAATAAGCTAACCTATCCACAGGCACTTTAATCAAAGGCCTCATTTTCCTTGCAGCATTATATTTAGCAAGGTTTTCTGCATTCTCAGTACTTTCTATGAGTTCAATACCCTCAGCTTTATGAAGTAATGGTGTAGAAAAGTCTGAGAGCTTTTTGGTCAAATTTGGTGAGTAGTAGTAAATGGATGAAAAATCATCCAATGAAGCCAATGGAGCTTTTCTGTCAGCCAGCATTTTTAGTCCTTTATCTGAAGTAGACATTATGAACTTTTGACTCTTTTAAAAAAGTCAGCAATAAAAAGGCAGAAAAAGTAATCTGATGTGAAGGTTTTTTTCTTGCTACAAAACTTTACACGTTTTCACACAATCTGCAAACACATTACTTTTAAATATGGTGATAAGCAATAATATGCTGTTGAGAAAATATTACAATATTGTAATTATATATAATACTGTCGTTGTCACTTTAGCTTCATGGTCAATAAATCACATAATATATCTTGAGAAACAAAATATCAAAAATTGGACCCTGAACCTTTGAAATTAATATCACCACTAGTAGTGGTACACTACTTCATAATATATCTTATTACTCACACACAGAAAAGGACCATGGTTATTGCAAAAACAAAAAATACATACAAAGAACTCTTACACATAACCAAATGACTAATATATTTTACTTCCTTCCCTAGTTATTATTCACAATCACATTCACAGTGAATAGAGTATATGATGACTGGACTGACATGTGTAAATATTATATATCTAGTCAGCATTCTATGTAATAATTGATAGTAAAATTATACTAGTTACTTTCACATTTGCTTAATCAGCACTAAATACAATTTTTAACTGATTTTTTGACTGATAAATAGAAACAAACCACGTGAATAAATTGAGAAGAGTAGAAATTCCTTTGTATCTACATCAAAAATTTTTACTGAATTTTACTTAGCGGTTTTTGTAGTACAAGTATAGAATAGTGTGTATATATATAGGATCAATCGATAAATCGGTGAGAGAACAGGCAGAGCATTCATCTCTGCTTCTCTCTCTCTCTCTACACGCACTGCTAAAAACTGTTTTTGCTTTCCCTACACAAAAATATATAACCGTACATGGGGTGTCTTTCTTCAGTTCAAAACCGGCATAAAACTACTATGGAACTACAAAAAAAACTCCCGTGTCGGGTATCACAGTCATATATATATATCGTATAAGCAAAACAGAATGTTGCGTACTCATGCCATAAGTATAAACTATAGAAAACGTCTGTCTGTATAATACATTAAATCCAGCTGGATAGAAAGACCGTAGTAATAAACAGTGTGAGTGAGATAAAATTTACTATTACTACAGAATCTACACCCTTCTCTTCTCTTTTCTCCCCAAAGATCTATTCAGCATTCTGCTGATATAAACCTGCCTTCTTGGCTTATGACGCTTTCACTATAGTACTAGTTTACTAACACTATAATAATACTGAAAAATACCAAAATACCGCACCCTTCCACACATAAGGAGTTTTGAAAATTTGTCGTGACTCGACTGTAAATTTATTACACGCTACTCTTTGGTCGGTCACTCACTAATTTTGTAGAAAACATGACATGACATTCTATATTTGCACATACAAATAAAATATCGCTTTTATGTTATACAAGAGTGCATGACATGGCATGTACAATAAATCTATATAATGACCATGTTTTTTCGCAAATTATAAAAGTCCTACTAGATATTAGTATATATATAGTGTTTATGTTTGTCTGTATTACGAGTTTTCCACATAGACAGATATGTCGTTTATAAACTAAAATAGAAGAAAAAGTTGTCACATGCATGAGATTACATTAAGTGCAAGGATAATCATTTCATTGAGGTAGTCATAGACTCTATAGAGCAACAAATACCATCGTAATCCATTCCTGAGCTTTCAAAGTTATTTAAGTCACAAATTCAAACATATGGAAAATCTCTACATTCTCCCCTTTATATGTTTACCAGTTTCATTCATCTCATTTTGATCATTGCTGCGCATTCATTCATTCATAGTATAAATTTCATAACTACTACCGTAGATCTTGGAGAGAGAAAATGTACTGTACAAACGATTACAAATGCCTATGTAAACTCTCAGATAAGTATGGTATGCTACTTAGAAATCAGTAGCAATTTGCATAATTCATGGCAATTGCTCTCTTTTATATAAATTATAATTTTATCCTAGAAAGAAAGACTGAAAGAAAACAAACCGGTCTTTAGGTGGATGAGACAAGTTGGCAGTTGAACTACGTAAGTGAAAGTCATCTGCAGGATGTGGTGTAGAATCTTCCCAGCCGGGTGTCAGTCGTACTGGAACAGAGACAGCAGATGCAGGTGTAGCAGGACTGCCACCACTCAAGAATGGCTGTCTTTCACAATTTTCTCCATCTACAGGCTTATGATCTCCTAAGAAATTAAACAGAAGCTCAATTACAATAATTAGCTATATACAATTAATTAGTTATATACATAATAATAAATGTATATATATAAAAAGAAGTCATGCAGAAAGTATAAAAAAGCACACCGAGTAATAAAGCAAACGTAGAAAGCGTAAAAAACAAAAATAAAATAAACTGACTCAAATACTGAAGCTCGTGGTCCTCTCCATTTCTTCTTATTATTTTCGTCAGTTCAACCGACGACATTATTTAATCTTGATCAAGAGTTCAAGTAATTCAATTGGGAGGGAAAGTCAATGTCACTTATTGCAATTAGGATTGAAGTAATAAACAAATGATGATATATCTTCTATGGGAAAGCACCACTGTGGGTTGATTAGTCAGTTCTCGTTTGCACAAAGTTAGCACACAGGATAGGTAGGAAGTCACTCAGCTACTATTCTTCTTCTTCTTCTTCTTCAGTTTTTCTTCGTTGATGAGACTCTGATCTTTATAACTGACTGAACACGATGGCAGTGGAAGGACAAGAGAGTTGAACTGTGAGAGCTATATACGGGTGAAGATGTTAAGTATACAAAATTTTATATAAATCATACACATATAATAGTAAGTGTAATGCTACTACTAGTTTGCATGTAGCAATATGTTATGTAATGTAGTAGTAAGTAAGTAAAGTGCAAAAAGGATTTCGCGATTCACTGTTTTCACACTACTATACTATGGCTGACTGGAAGGAAGGCGTCTTGTCTTATCATCAATAGGGCTTGATTACACTACTTACTTACTATAGCTCTAAAAGTTGAGAATAGCATGCCATTACTTATTTATACTACTACCTCTATCTAAAACATTCCCATTATAATAGTAGTATATAGCCAGAAGAGAGCCTCCACTAAATAAATTCAGTTTACGTCTCAATGATAATCAGCAAGACTGACTTTCTACTTGCACACATATTCCAAACTAGTGGCCCGTATGCCAAATTAACACGTAATAACATAATTAGTTAGTGTCGAAGCATGAAAAAACAAATGCTCAATGTTGTATGTAATAATGAGGAATGTAAAATTACAATCAGGAAAGTCATTTTACTCCAAAAAAATTAACTATAAATATTCTCCTGATTACCAGATTTGATCTCGTAGCCTATGCATGTTAGGCAGACTCCATACCACCGAAATACGGTACGGGTGTATATTAAGTACTAGAGGTATGACTCTATAAGTATAAATCTATAAGCGTTACACACACAACGAATAAAGAGATGATATACGCTATGCTAATAATAATGTCCACTCCACTCTTTTTACACATTAATTGAACATGAGATTTTACAAACTTCAGAAAGAGACGACTGCCTGAGTCATGTAAATGTGATTTTTGTATTTGTACTTGTTGTATGTTTTATCATATTAAATAAAAGTGCATTAGATTCTAGCTAATGCTTTATCATCAATATTATTCGTAGAGTAGTCATTACGAGATAAGAAATGTTATACTACATATTTCAACTGGAAACTAATTTTGTAATACTGCATGGTGTGCATATTAATACTTTTGCCTTGAGATAAGTGTAATACTACTTGAAATATAAAGCTCACTTCAACTCTCGTGACAAGAGTACTGTCTATGTGTCTCATATTTTTTTATTATTCATGTTGAAACTCATTTTCAAAAGGCCATGAACAACATATCAAGTTCCCAAGAAGAATGTGCGAATCTTGCTATGGAGTAACTTTAGGACTTAATACATACTATCATATATAGATAATCCATAAAGTAAAAACAGAAATATAGATATATAAAGTGTTGGAAGGAATTTGAATAGAGCAAAAGACGACGTTATTATGAATAAAATTTTGTCTTCTACGAAACTCCCAACATTTAAAAAAACTCCTAAGCTATAATTCTTTATAATGCTGTTGAGGCGTAGAGAAAGAGAGAGAGAGTATTGTGTCAACAGTTTGTTATAATTTATTCATAAAAAGAAAAGGGTAGCAAGTTCTACTACATGAAAAAATATGACTTCTCGAACTCTGCAGTCATCTAAAACTTTGCTAACTTTCAACATAGTAATATATATTATATTAAGGAAGTTGAGTTGAGAGTGATGAGGCATTGTAAGACGACGTAGGACTAAAAATAAAGTCACACCAAATTGGCTTTTTCTACACTCAGTAATTTTTTGCTACTATACTGTAGGATTTTCTACTCTAGCATAGCAGGCCTAATCTTGAAATATATCCTACATAGTAGTACGATTTGTACGATACACGAGAACTAGTCAACTATATAGATCTGTACACACATTACATAACACTGCACGCACTTCTTTCTGTAGATAGTGAAGACAAGAAGAACTAATTTGAGATCAGAGACAGAGCAAAATAATAAAGATGACATGAAAAACTTTGGAGTTGTTCTACTTAATTAGTGTGTGGATGAAACTTTTGGTAATCTTTTTTAGGGCTAAAATATTATCATAGAACTGTGAATACATGTTTTGCCACGAAAGATGTATATCATATATAAGTCCATCATTATTACAGGGCAAAAGTTAATAGGGTACATAGTCATTATAAGATAAAAGTGTCTTCTGGGAAACATTCCACGATCTAAACTAATCACAGTAGTAATGTCACACTACCATAGCTTATAAATGTGTAGCGTGTAAAAGAATTATGTAACAGTTTACGACCTTTTTAAAGTACTTATTGCATGCTTGTCTGCCTCTCATGATAATTGATAATAAAAGCTATAGAATATCTAAATGAGAATTTTGATGCGTACATATTATCCATAAAGTAATGATAAATATCGATCGAATGTGTCACTAGCTCTAATATATCTATTATTAGTGTAAATCCCTCTGCTGCGTGAGTAAACATAATCATAAATTATACTTCATAATTTATATAACCTGATGTGCAGAAGTCTTTAAAAATATGTTGCCTAATCGCTTTAATTTGATTATGGGAATAGAGATGAAGAGAAAAGGTAAATTGTAAGCAAATACATAACACTAATAAACTGCACCTGAGTAGTTATTTGACTTACTACTGAGATAATTATTATCCTGATATAAAAATTTAGTACAAGTTTTAGGAAGTTGTGTATGATATGATGCAAGTTCTATGTCATGTGCATATTCACCTTGACATTTTTTGTATTTTGGATAGTTTTTATTATTATTTTAATCAGCACCAGAATAATTTTTTTAGAATTTGAAATGAATGAACCACTTCCTAATAAAATTACACTGTAAATGCTATGACATGCTGTGGTATATGAACAAAATGTTAGATAACAAAGTCAAATATTGTTTGTATGAATGAGCATTGCCAGACTATTTCCCTTTGACAACACTATATTTTTGTTGGACAATTTCAAAGATAAATAAGCTTGCCATAAGCACCATTTTTATATTATATGAATATTGTATCTTTCTTAAAATATATTAACCAAGAAAACCAACATAGTAGCAATGAAATGCTTATGACAATAACATTGGCAAAAAAGATTGTCAATCGCCACCATTCTTTGACTTGCAGTAATAATACATAATAATAATAATTATATACGAACGATACAAGCGTAACTTGAAACGTTACATACAGACATCAAAATCAAACATTATTACGCAATGTCACAATGCTTATCAAAATTATAAAACCAGAAATTAGCATTATAAGAATCATTAGAGAGAAAAAAACTTACTCCACAAATTATCTCCTCTGATGAGAGGTCCATCAACTTTTCTACTCATTCTCTCCAAGGCAATAAATATTACTCACTTTTAAAATATATATGTAGAAACAAGGCAGTTCTGTGTTTGAAGAATTCGATTTTAATGGAAGACCAAGATGACAGTCTCTAAGTTTACTTAACATATAAAAAATAACATGTTTTTCTAAGTATTCACTAAATAAAAAGTACAAAAGAGACAACTATCAGAACTACTGCAGTTTTATGTAAATTCTTGTCTGGTATGGTGAAATTCACCCGGGCAGTCAAATTTTGTACAGAGCAGAATATAGAGATATCAATGTTTCAGAATGAGAAGGAATCAAAGGAAAAAATACTTTCACTTGTGAAAGTGACCATTGTTGTATTAATTAAAATAAATATAAAATGCATTATAATCTTGCAGTAATGTAGTATCAATACAAATCGAAATTTATTATTATGCGGACTTATTATTAAAATTAAATACATGATATATTGCAACCAACCAAAAAACAATTTTACACTTTACTATATGAATTTGATAAATAAGTATTTACATATTATTAGCTCATAGTTTAACCTTGATAGTATTTTTGCTAGTACTACTACTATTATTGTTAAGAGACTTTAAGTAAGAGAAATATTCATCAATAGCTATATATTGTTTTGTTCTTAATAGAATATGTGGTCTTTTTGATCTAATATAGTCAATAGCTTGTTTTGGTGTCCATTGAGGATAATTTTGATGAAGTAAAAAACAAGCAACTAATGTAGCACTTCTTGTTCTTCCTGCTTTACAATGTACATAAATGGTTCCTTGAGGATTTGTGTCGATTTCATTTTGCATAAATTCTACACCTTCTTTTAACCTATATAAATAAAAATAAAAATGTTGGTGGATTAGATACAGATTGAATTTAAAAAAATTTGGAATAATACGGAATAATATGCTTACATATTTTGACATGGAGCTGAGAAGATATCACGAGTTGGAAGCTGAAGAAATTTTATAGAATGTTGTGCCCATCCCTTTGGAAAATATAAGACAATTATAAATTTTATAGAGTTATAATAATTTGTCGAGTTACCTCTTTTCCGTATGAAAATGCCCAAAGTTCATAATCTTCATTCATAGAAATGATACTGGTGACATGTTCTTTGTGTTTTAATTCTTGTACCATTGATCGAAAAGGCAATGCCCCCAAAATAACATTGTGATTAATTCTGTCATACCAATTTCTATTGCTACATTTTTCCATTAAAACATTGTATAACAATGTAGGATAAAATGCTAGTCTTGTAAAAGACATTAAAGTACGTCAAATTATGATCTTCTTGTGATATAACTAACTGAAGTTATATTGAACTGAAATTATGCACTTGCAAAAGAAAGTCCACTAATCTTTCTCGTCCACATGAAATTTTGCCGACAGAATTTGTGCAAAAAAGTTCAAAAGAACTCATTCACAAGGGGTACCATGAGAAATTTATGTAAATAAAGTAAATCAGCAATTCATGATTGACAGCTAAACTTTAATGTTTTATTAATTAGAAATCTATATATGAGAAAAACTACGCGAAATATTAATTAACAAGTAAACTCTAGCTAAACAGTAAATATTATTTACTAAATAATTGTAATAGTTTAAATAAACTAAAAAAGCAGAAAAGAAATTAAAGACAAAGAACAAAGTTTGCATGAAATTGAAGTAGAATGAGATGTTTTATTGACGACGCCATTGTTGTCTGGTTATTGGAACAAATCCACGATCATTTTGAGTAGAAGCATTTTGAATTGGAGGACGGCTGTTTTCTTGATCTTGAGTAGTGTCATCATTATTTCCTGTCGGAGTTGAACATGTCTGAGTACCAACTGTTGATGTTGTTGGTCTTGGTGTCGGTAATCTTGGTATTACTCTTGGTGGTATTGGTGGACGAGAAATTGGTGGTAGTTCAATTGATGAAGTTTGGGACATTACCGAATCTATTAAAAAGAATTTACATAAAATCTAGTAAATTATGTGTGGACAGATACACAGAAAATTTTTATTTTTACCTGGACGCTCGTCTGGATTTTCTGGAACTATATTTGGTAAACTTGGATTGCATCCACGAAAATGTTGAATATAATGATGTTCTCTATAATCATCAAAAGTAAATTCAACTAATTCGAATTTATATATATATATATAGCGATAACTTAGTATAATTTCACACTTACTGTTCCCGAGGAGGAAATCCAGACATTGAAATTGAGATATCAAATTGTCCTGGTGTTTCAAAATTCACATGAAGATTATGATTTTGCACAGCTTGTGCTTGAATAATAGTATAACCACGCGATTGGTGTCGACGAAAATTGGTCTCTAATTCGTGGTTGTAATTCATGATGATTGTAAAACAATTTCTAACTAAATTAGTTGATACTATTGGAGTAAGTAGAAATGAGAGAAATTGTAAGCTAGCTAAATTCAACAGGACACAGGAAAAGTGAAGAGTTTTTTCTTCTTTTTCGCTGAGAACAATTTGCACAGTAAAAATATTGGAATGTTTTTCTTCAGTAGAAAATACGACTACGTTACTTACAACAAAGAAACAGAAGAAAGAAAGCTTATCGGCAAACCAATCTTATAAATGATAAGCGAAAAAATGCCAAGCCAGCGAGAGAGCGCTTTTCCTATTGGTCAGAAGAAGAAAAGTGAAAGTAAGGCTGCTGTCTAGTATATTTTTTCTTTACTTTATTTTCAGTAGTAGTTTTAATTAAACATCAAAGTACTACTTTGAAAGTAGTATACTGTCTACCTTATAATATATATATATATATTAAGCCTTAATGGAATTTGCAAAGAAATTGAGATTCTTATTTATATAATAAACCAATATATAAAAATACTTTTCAATAATTAGAACTGACAACAGCAATAGGCAATTCTCTATCCGTTAAATAATATTTTTGCGTACTTTGCGAAGGAATTATTTTACTTGGTTGTGTAACATCATATTTATTTACCTTCTTTCTAACTGTAAATAAAGTAGTTGAACCTTTCTCCTCAGATTCATTAATACAACTACAACAGCTAAAACATTTAGTAAAACAGTCAAATATGTGTATTCTAATAGTACTAGATAAATTGAAATTAGTTTGTGGGCGATTAACTCCTTTACTAGATCTTAGTGCATCATTCCATAGAGTATATATGAATGGATTAATTACATTATTAACATTTGATAGAACATGAAGAGAATAAAAAGTACAAACTGTTAATGTTGTATAAGGTGTTTTCTTTACGTTTGTTACAATTATGTATATCCATTGTGGCATTCTACATATTAAGAAAATGATCATTAATAGACTAATTAATTTAAGGGTTCTTTTATGTCTTATAGCAGTAGAATTAGTGTGAGCTGTAGTGGCGTTATTAGTAGTACTCTCTTGTCTACTTAGTGCTCTTGTTCGTTTAATAATATCTACTCTGTTGTTACTCTCTTGCTCATTACTACTTGGATTTGCAAATTTTCCAGTATGTTTCTTAACGTAACACATAATTGAAATATAACAAAATAAAAATCCTATAATAACTGCAAAAAAGACGATTCCTAATGATATATAATACATATTATCTCCTGTGTTTCTTTTCTCTTCTGGAATTCGACAAATGTAATAGTCTTCACATGTTTCATTTCTTGGTCTAATGTAATATCCATCAGGGCCTCTAATTACTGTCCAATAACGATCTACTTGGTATAACCAGATATTTGGCATAGAGACTCCAATAGGTATAACCCAAGTTAGAAATAAAGATAAGTATGGTAGCCTATTCATCCAAATTATTCCAAATTTCGATGTTTTAAATGCTCTTACAACAGATAAGTATCTTTCTACTCCTATACATAGTAAGGAAAATCCATTTGCCATTACTGCTGCTACTTGAACTGTTGGTACAATTTTGCATAGTGCAGAACCAAAGATCTAAATGAAATAAATATTTTACAATTAATTATATCTATACTACAGAAGTTTTATTATATAAGTACAGTATCTTTATATATTTACATGACATACTCTTTTAGTATGAATTTCTTACCCACGCATGATATCGTTTTAAAATGCTACCGATTTCAAATGGAGGCGATGAGGCAGTTAGTAGTAAGTCACTTAGAGCCAAAGATATTAAAAACATTTTTGTTGACTGTCTTGATAACCTAAAAAATATATAATGACTTTGTTTTTTAGCAAAGAATTGACAACATTTTATCTCTTTTGAATTAAAAAAAATGTAATTAAGATTTGTCTTAATAGAATCTAGTTTTTCAATGAGTATATTTGTCATGCAAAATTTAAATTCAATTATCTATTAAATTACATATATAAGTATGTATGTATATATTACTTTCTACTTTGTGACAAGAGTGCCGCAAAAAGAAAAACTGTACATTACTTTTCGTGGTTGAAGTAGTGAGCTCTACAAGTTGACATAGGTTAAAGTTCAACGTATCATTCAACGTATAAGCAATTAAATATCATATACTATGGTTAATTAAAACTAATACTAAAACTGGAAGCAGTTGTTACATAATCGTGCATACCTAGATTTTAAAATTACAATGACAGCTGCAATATTTCCACAAAATGCAAAGATTAGCACTAAAATGTTGCCAGCAGTCAATAGTCCTTCAGCCCAATGAGGTAAAACTGCAATTTGTTCTTCCAAAAATATAAATTCTGGAACTTTGCACTATAGAGAAAAAGTTGAATTGAATTAAAAAATTCACTGTAGTAAGTAGAAGTATAGTAGTGGTACCTCATTAGCTCTATTGTCTTGAGACAATACACTGTAAGTTGTAGCGAGGGAGTCAGAACAGCAGCGTCTTCCAATATATGGAGACATCATCATAGCTCCAAAGAAGATCCTCAGTTACTAAACTTTTCAGAGGACTACTGATGACTAAAAGTCAAAGATTTTCATTTTAAGTGCATCTGCCCAAGAAGACTAGAGAGAAAATTATTAATTATAGTTTCTCTTATACAACGAACTAGGTTTGCTGCTAAATGAAATAATAAATTATTGGCAAGTGGACATTAGAATTAAATGATTACCTTATTGGCAAATCAAGAGTTTGTGCCTTGTGCAAGAATAAATAAATATATATATATATATATATATATATATATAGATAGATAATAATAACAAACAACTGTTTTCATTACAACTTGATTGTAACTTTATCTTCCTAAATTATAGTAGTGCTGTCGTGCAATATATTAATCAAGGATATCGGTAATATGTATGTATACATGCTGCACAAATTAATATTTGAGTAATATGACAGTTGGTATTATGGATAAAAAAATTAGTATAATTCACGAAAATTTCTCATAAACCTGGATCTTGTATAAGGTGAACAATGCTATTTACAGCAAGTAAAATTGTATCAAATAACTAATAGAAAAATATACAAATAAAAGCCCTGTTATTTTTATTGGTCTCTACACAATTTCTACAATCATATTTCTTACATTTTTAAAAACAATCATTTTTTTCATATACATCACAAATAAGCAAACAACATCTATAAAAAATTATCGCATTTTATAATTTCAACCAATCTTTTGACCAACGTGAACCAGTAAAGTTTTAAAATTATAGTACTCAAAAACACACATATATGTATTATTACTATAACATAATTCACACTCTTTCAATTTCAACAACAAATCTTAATGAAATTAGCAGTATAATAGTAAAATCATATATCACACACAAATAAAATGAGAAGATACATATAGTACAACAGTAATAAAAAGAGGAATATATAGCTCAGTAAATACAACTCTTGTTTCATTCATACACTTTTACTCTATTAATATAACATTCTATTACATACATATATTAAAAGAATAAAGATTATAATAGCTACAACAACCTAATTATTAAAAAGTCTTACACACTAAAGTATAGAATAAGATGTCAAAGAAAAATTATTTAGTCACAACCACATGTAAGGAGTCATTTAAATATACTAATTACTTAAATTCATAATAATGTGTATTAATATATAACTTAAAACTATATTTCAATACATGCAATTTTAAATGTCTTTTTATTCAAAAAAATCACACTTATAACTATTGAGCACACATACAAACATTGAAGTAAACTCATAACATACTTAATTTTTAACATTTTCTTGCTACCATTATTCTATACATATATATCTATTTATATATTATATAATATCATAATTAATGTCACTATGTTTTTAACTTCATACATGTTAAGTAACTCTTAATTTTTTATATGAAAATTTGAGTTCTCCTTTTACGTCTCCTATTCTCTGTTGTATTTCTTGTTATTAGTATATAGTTGTATGTGCCATTATATAACTGCTTGCTGGTAGTAGACTTTGACAATGTGTGTTTGTTTGTTTTTTTTCGTAAAAGAGCAACACAATTAATATATATTCTTTGTAGTAGATGTCATTTATTATTGTCAAGCGAACGAAATTTCAGATTATAGAAATGAACAAATAAACTATTCATAAATGGTATTACATGTACATTTGCATTATTGCTTTTGCAAAGTCGTCAAATACTAATTGCACGGTTGCTCAGGTGCTCAAACATTGTCAAGATAGAACAATATAGCAAAACAACAAAAATATTGTAACATATAATGGCATACAAGCATTCTTCATTGTATATAGCAAAGATTTCATAGAGTGTGAGAGAGAGAACATCAAAAATGTTTGGAGTATATATAAGAGAGTTAAATGAGTAATTAATTAATGTCTGAAAGTCAACAAAAGTATTATTTATAGTCAGTTTAAATAAAATCTGAGAGCTATTATACAGCTATATTATAAGAATCTATTTTAATATTAACATTTATAAAATAAACTAAATTATATATTACATACTATATACACAAATTAGAAAGTCATGGGTTGAAATGATGATTATTGTACAAATCACATTTTTACTACACAGAGAAGCAAAAACAATGAAAAGAAAAGAAAAATATTGGAGAAAAATTTAGCCACGACTTGTCTTATTATATGAGTATTTGATACTGAGTATTGCATACATTAGCTACTATCTAATTATAATCCTTTTCATTCAGTACTAGACTAGACTATTTCAATATATTAAGTGTTCAGAAATCCCTGAAAAATGAAACAAAATTATATGGAGTAAAGATTTGTAGCAGACTACTACTACATTTTGGAAGAATCAAAGTTATCAGAACTCGAGAAACTAAATAAAATAATATTTGTTTGAGAGTTGAGTATATGTTTCTTTTTTACTTAATATTATTGTGACTTTGGTGTCATTGAAAAGTAGTAATATATAAAGTTTGAAGATAAAAGTTCACAACATATAAGTAGAAAAACATTTTTATTCTTGACGTATTATTAATAAGAGTAGAATATGTAAAACAGAATGTTATGCTACATAATAAGTTTGTCCAAGATGTGAAAAGTATGGCATGACTTGAGTAGATTTCAGTGGACTATAAAAGTTTAAGCAAAAGATAGATGTCTTATCTAAAATGATACTTTGCTAATGTAGCCTCATTAAAATGACTTGAAACTTTAGAACAAATTTATACATCAGAATCTATCTGATATTTCAATGAAATTTAAAGTCATCAGCACTGTTTTATCAACTACTCTCACACCATTTTATCAGTATAGGTCATAGGGCGAGAATTTTAATATATAATATTTTTCTATGTGGTGTACTTATATATGTATACTTAAATGGAATTCTTACTTCTACTACTACTACTACTACTTTACTAATATATATTAAACGACGGAATTAGCAAAAGAATTTCACTTCAATACTGCTGCTTGACTCTCCCAGCTTTTTTCATTTGATACATAGGCAATATGGAAAAAGACTTAAGATTTAACATCTGAACTGGACAAATTAAAAAACCACAGTCAGATAACGAGTTCAAGAGAGCCGTATTTTTTGGCCGACATGACTTGAAGAGAAAAAGACAGAGAAACTAATAACTCTCATTTGTGCAAGAAGATATATATATATATTCTAGATTATGCTCATAGACTAATACATATTTACATAATATAATATACACACAGTAAAATTAATTTTCGGCAATCAATGAATATTATACAAAGCTCTAAAAATTCCTATGACAGTAAAGATGAGAGACAGAAAGAGAGAGAGCTTGGTAAATATGATTTATATTTATATATATACTCATAATTGATAATTGGGACGAGGCAACAGAGCAAGTAGAAATTTATTACTATTATTGTAAACTATATAATAATTAAAATGGAGACAGAAACTAAAAACATTTACAAAAAGATTAGAGAGAGTGAGACAGTGAGACAACTTTCAAGTCTTTTCTCATGCTTTACTTGTGTCACTTTTTCTATGTGTCTTCCTCATCAGATTCGATATGATTTGCTTCAATGTCTTTTCCACTAGCATATATACAATACAAAAAACAAATATATGAACACTATACATATATCAATCACTAATATATCCAGTAAAAGTTAATTAGAAGAAGAATATGTTAGTATAGAAGTTAAAAAGAGATGTATGTACCTGAAAAATGTTATAAGAAAAAGAAAAGACTCTGATTTTCTAAAAATGTAAGTATACTAATATCCAAACTATAATCATCATGCAATTAAAGTATCTCTCATCTCAAACTACACACATGCATTCATACCAAGAACAAGACAAAAACTATGTGGGTTTATATATTGTGATGGGTTTTTTAAGAACTTTATAAGAACTTTTTCTTCCCATTTGCTAAAATTGTTGTTATTGAAGCAAACAAACAAACATTCATACACAATACCATTTATACACGACGCACACACACACATAAAACTTAACATAAGAGGAAATTTACAAGTATATCTCTATCATGTAAATATATGTTGTTGTGAAGCCATAATTATATTAGTATCATATCATATTGTGTATATTAAGAGTGTAGATTCAATACAAAAAAGATCAAATTATTTTTAGTAGTTAGTATACTCCACATATATGTAATGTATATTACTACAAATAATAATATATTTAACGTACTCAGGGAAGGACGATTGATGAAAGGTAAAATTATGACACTGTCATCAATTTTAAAGTGTTGTTATATCTGATGTGAGTGCCGTAGATGGACCACGAATTTCTTCTAAATTGATTTCTGGTCTTACAAGTAGTTTGAATTTCTATACAGTAATTAACAGAAATCTCATTATGCCCCAAGGATATGAATTATTGATAATAGGCATATAAACAACATATAATTATTTATTTACCGTTTGGAAATCTCCAGGAGTCCTTCGCCACAACCAAATTGCATATCCAGGAATACATAGCATTGAAGTCAACGCCGTAAACCAACCAAACAAATGTGCAAGTAATGGATAACGATAGTCCAAATATTTAATTTCTGACCATGATATAATATTGAAGAAGAACACACCCTTTTCCAAAACAACAGCAAAGCAAGTTTTGTTTATGACAAATTATAATATAATGTAATAAGAAGTATATGTGTAAAGGTAACTTACAAAACATATTGTAGGAGTTGAAATGACCCAACAAAATTTCCACCATTGAATTGGATAATAACCAATCATGTCTCGTATAGCTTCATAAAATCGATTAGCTCCAAATCCCCATGAGAAAGCAATACATTCAAAGAAGATGACCCATAAAAGTACAAGACCACTCACTGCATAAGAATCCAAAAGTTGAAATATATACATTCCGCCCTATAAAATAATTTACAAAGAATTAGAAAAGAAAATCAAGGAATTAATTAGTAATAGAACAAGCTATTATACCCGCGTCACACAAGTAAGTCCAATAAAGTATGAGATGATACAAACAATAGCAATAAATAATTCTTTCCGCGGACGTAGCAGACGAGGCCATTCATCAACCATTGCAGTAATAAATCCTTCCAATGTACAAAATTGAGAGTCGAGACCAATGAAGAGTAACATAATGAAGAAAAGACAAGACCATAAAGATGGCCAAGGAAGTTGTAAGACGGCAGATGGATAAGCCAAAAATGCGAGACCCGGTCCTAATTATTATTAAAATACTTATTATCCTTGCTCTAAAAGAATTAAAATTTTGAATTTAATCAAAAACTACTTACCTGAAAGGGCTACCTCTTCTACAGGTTTATTTTGAGTATACGACATGAATCCAACGACAGAAAAGATGACAAAACCAGCAAAGAAACTTGTACATGAGTTGACACAGCAAACAATGAGAGCATCCCTAATATAAAAACAATTGTATAACAGTTTACAAGGAGTATATAAAAATTATTTTTTGCAGTTCTAACTTACTTGTATACATTATTGTTGTATTTATTATATGAACCAAGAGCAATCAATGTTCCAAGACCAAGACCATATGAGAAAAAGATTTGAGTAACAGCATCAACCCATACTTGAGAATTACCTAATTTAGATATATCTGGATTCAAATAATATTTAATTCCAACAAAAGCTCCAGGTAAAGTGATTCCTCTGATAAGCAAAACGGTTAGAAGGAAATATGGAAATAGGGCAGTGAAGTAAACAACTTTTCCTGTCCACTTGACACCTTTCCAAATACAAAAGTAGCAAAGAATCCAAACGAATAAAAGTGTTCCAGCCAATTCCCAACGAATTTCACCAACATCATCTACACCACTTGAAATTGCTAATACTCTTCGACTATATATATTGAATGAACTCAATTAAAATCACTTTTCTTTTTTAAATAGTTACTATAAATATATATTCTGATATTTAACTTACTCCCAAAATTCTTTTACAGGGTCTGTCAAGTTACTCAAAGGAACTGTTTGATTTCCTATAAAACGATAATTATATATTTTTATTATTAGACTAGAGCTCCAAGTAAGTATTAAATTTTATTCGACTATGCAAACTCCTTACCAACAGTACACCAAGTATAATTCTTTCCTTCATTAATATTGTATTCTGTTCGACAAAAGTCATCCAGTTTGAAACCTTGACTCATACACAAGTCCGTATTCCAGTAGTTTTTACAATCACTCCAAGGTAATTCTATTAGAAAATAAGTTCTTATTATTATACAGAGTCCAGTTTACCTTTAAAATCAGATATTGTAACAACAACTAACCACTACTAAAGGACATAATGAAGTAAAATATGGCCCACGCAAGTATCACAATGTAGTAGATGTTCATCCAACATGACATTACTGCTGCAGCATATCCTACACCTATTGAATTAGAGAAAATATAACAAAGTATAAGAAAGAAAATGAAGTATCAGACATCATAACTTTCTTTAAGTTACTAGCCTTTAAATATGGGAGTGACTTTCCAAACACCTAAACCACCAATAGTCAAAAATTGCCCAACAGCTAATTCCATAAAGAACATGGGTATCCCTCCAAAGATCACGGTCAGGGCATATGGTACCAAGAACGCTCCTACAACAACAATACAACAACAATGCAAAACGTCGGTGAAAGTTTAAAAAGACACACTATCTGGTAGAAAAATATATTTCCTATTAGACAGCTCTGGTTCAGTTTCATTGGTGTTTTAAACAAAAAGAAGTATACACCTAATAAAGCTAGCAATAATACTCCTATGACTCAAATCATGAATTCATGAAAGGATAGCATAGAATTTGTCTAATAATAAATCTCATTTTACCCCAGGAGCACAATTTATATCTCAGTTCCATTATTACAATCAAAAGGGTATTAAAGTAACAAAGGAGGATAATATAGTGAATGAAATGAATATTGTTTTGTTTCATTGACCACCATAACACAATCAAAAGAAAAGGAATTGAGTTTTAGAAAAATTTCAAAGAGCTTTTTGTCTGACATGACAATTGTTTGTTGTAATCTACATCACTTAACTACTGTGGTAGCGAAATAGTAATAATACATATATATATTCTTACCGCCTCCATTTTTGTAGCACAAGTATGGAAATCTAATTAAAATCAAAATTTTAGTCAGCATTATGATATATTTTGGACTGAAAATGCTAGACATTTCACATACCGCCACACGTTTCCAAGCCCGATAGCTAAAATTTATTTGTACATTTTATTATTAAATTACATCATGACAATTTCTTTTTTTTTTTAGGAAAAGAAGATATTTTCAAAACTCACCTAAACCAACTGTTGACATAATAAAGTCAAGTTTAGTTGACCATGTTCCACGTTCTGGGATGTCATCTTTTGCTTTTCCTTCTTCAATGAGTTGAGCAGCAACTGCATTACTCATTTTGGGAGATGCAGCTCCAGACTCATTACCTCCAAACTGATTCATTTCCATTTTGAAAAGAACTTTTTCTCTCTCTCAGGGCACTTTAATATCCTAACATAAGAAAGAGAAAAGAAGAGCAAAACAAAAATGAGAGTTGTTGACTCAATCTCACTGAGACAAAAATATACTAATAAATAAATAATATATATGTATATATATTATTGCTTATATATTTTATTAGTTCACCACTTTTGCGTACACAATGAATGTAGATTGGACCGTCACTTTGTGAAAACTGTCAAACTAAGAACACTTAAGTTACTACAATGTCATGTCAAAATGATTTTCTCCAGTACAAAATCCCTTAGTTTCCTACTTTATTTATTATTTCACAATCTTCTCTCTATGTACTAAGCATTTATTTTCTTCTTCCTCGTAATATAAGCTCCACACTTTATAAGCATGTTTCACATTCAATACTCAATGATGAATGAATGATACATATATATTGAAAAAATCCAATTCTCAGAATCAACACAAATGATGTATATATATTTATCTTCTTTGTAAATTATTTGAGTAATATCTTGAGATCACTTTATTGTTATTATTTACTTCTTGTAGTATTATTGTTGAGTGTTGTATACATACAGAAGACTATTTTAAATTAATTCAATTACAGGAGACAGATGTCAATCGCTAATTGCATAAAAAACAACCAAGTCGAGTCGTTGTCAATGATCAATGATGATGATTATATTGATATAATTTATGAAGATATGATAAAGTTAATTAGAACTCTGTCTCTCCTAATTAAAAAGTAACTAGATATTCTTAATTTGGATTTTGGGACTTGTATATAATATGGAAAGAAGAAAAAAAGTAAAAAGAAAAAAAACACTCGTACTACTACTATACACCACTGAAGCAGAAAAACTCACGAGGCACACAATTATTCAAGAGCACAAACAGCACAAGTCAGAGTACTTAACCACTTCGAGGCCAATTTGCATCTCCCTGCTTCTTTGATGGCTACTGGAACTTCTCTATCAAACCCTAGCAAGTTCAATTGCGGAAGTGCCAATTACCCATATATATATATGTACACATTATATTGTGTATCCCTCATTCTCTATCTGCTTGTATTATATATAGATGTATATATACAACTCATAAAATATATGTGAGATGTGCCTACTGGTGGTTAGTCAATGATGAGACGATCATCATCAACATCATCAGTACTTTGGTGGCTTTAAGCTTTTGCTTTGACTTTTTTCCTACATCATCCAGCAAAAGAACGTATCACATCACACTACAAATCTATACATATACACTCACACAGTAGTCACATTGAAAAATTATTTTGTATTGTCTATATATGTGTCTGATTCCTTTTCATATGATGAAACTCATGCTCATATAGCCATACATTTTGCTCTAGCTGGACAAGTTACTATGCAAACTTGTAATGTGTGAAAATATTCCTCTGATGTATTCTGTATTTTCTACTGTCACTCTATAACATATATAGACTATCATTATCACCCATTACATCGGACTAGTTTTCATTTGATGGTGACTAATATATATATTGTTCTCTCATTACTTCCTTTGAATACAGAAACCATTACAGTTCCTCACTATGAGAAATATATGTCTATAATATAAGAATGTGACAGTTTGAAAAAAGAAAGTTGGTTTTCTTATAAGCAGAGTGAAAATAGTTGGTAATATTTTTGCAAAAATTTTTAGATACATAAACCTACATAAAGCATCTTCTTAAAATTAAACCTATGTATCTTATAAATGTCTTTATCACTCTGTTTCTGTGTGTGTGAGATGAATATGTAAAACTGACACTGTCACTCGTAAAAAGAAGGTCTTCTCATCTTCATATTATCTAAAATGTCACTCAAAGTTTTTACTATTTTATTTATTACTTAGTATGTCAGTAGTTTCTCAACAAGTACAGTTTACTAAATAGAGTGTGACATTGTATGAAAAACTTACTTAGATGATTCAGTATATTACTTTTTTTATATGTGTTATAAAGGCATGTGTCCAACTCACTTTACATTTTAAGCTTTCAAGCATTAATGTACATTGCTAGCATCTTCCCAAAAGAAGTCTTCACTTTTATCTATTATGTAATACCCTTTGACAACAACACATTCTTGTATATAAGAATGAATATAAAAAAGAATTTGTCCAACAAGATAGTATGTAGAGAGTTAATAAAGGCGTGTATGTATATATTCAGTATTGGAAACTAATTGAAAAAGTGTACAAAGTCAAAATGTCATTTAGACCATTTGACAAGTTTTTGAGTCATGCTATGAAGATAGCTATCTATGATCTATATATCTATCTACCTACCACATAGCAAGTGTTAAGGAAAACTTGAGCAACTGCCCTTGAAAGAACGGAATTACTTTTGCATAGTATACAAGAGACTATAGTGGGTTGTTATACATTTTGTCAGCAGAGGATCATTGACATATCACTACATCCTCATTAGAATCAAAGGGAATTTGCACATGTGTTATATCATCAGATATGTAAATGTTTAGCAGTTTCAAAATTCGTTTCATGTATAAATTTCAAATTGTGTACAGTGAACTTTTTCTGTAATGTTACAATTTGACGTATGCATAGAAATGCATAACTTTTATCTTACATTTTAAATAATATGAACTTTATAAATATGTAAATGTAAATTAAGAAGATGTATTTGATTTATACTTTTAAATTGAAAGTTTACTATAGACAAAGTTCACTGTGTTTGTGTGTGTGCGTCTATATTATGAAACCTATAATCTGAAAGCAGTCAGTGTAGTATTTTATTTGCGATCCAACCTGACAAGTCATGGAGTCTGGTAGCGCTCCTTCCTAACATCATCATATTATAAAAACTTTATAGTACATGAATGTATCATGAAATAAAAAAAGAATCTGGAGCTGGACATATATAATAGTACAACTTACTGGTTCATAATGTATTTTTATATACTTTCATGAGCAGTGAGAGTCATTCAGTGTGTCGAAGTGCCCAAGATATAAAATGGCTACATAACCTTGGTACTAAAAAGGGTGAGCAAGGTGGTTAAATGTTTCAAGTTTACTAATGCAACAACCACACATTATGTAAATTATACGCAGTCACGCGTCTTTTCCTAACACCCTGGATGCTACACCCATATGGTGAAAGTAATAAAATGTTTATTTATGTATTTCAAATGAGAATCACAATGTATCGGTCAATTCTAAAAAATTGTTCAAATAACTATCTCTTCATAAACTACTCTTGATTTGGTTGTTACTGAAGACTATTGTTCTTTGTTCACAACAAAAGTACCGGATGCTATGTATATATAATCGAGAATCATGTACATATTCTCAGGAAGTAATGAAAGTTAATTTTTCACTTGAACATTTTTCTAGTCACTATACTTACAAACTTCAAGTGAAAAGTACTTTTTCACTAATTGAGAGAACTTGTTTCAAAATGTGTTTTTATAGGTTCAAGTTTTTCATAATGTCAAGTACGCAGCTTGAGTCTTGTAATCTTTAGATCACTTTTATATATTGATATCACTCAGTAACTTAATTAATTACTTGATTATGCTAGTCACAGTTGTGTTTAAGTAGTCAATTGACTTTTAGTTAGTTAAAGGTTCGCAGCTTGAAAAAGTTTTTCTTGTAATGTCCAATTATTCCTTAGTGTGACATTTGATATGTCAATAAAAAAAAAGAATAAAAGAGCATACCTGAGATGAATTGATGATGTCCAGCAGCCAGTCTCACTCACACACAATTCAACTGGAAAAGGGGTAAAGTGACTTGAATTAGACCACAGTGAAAATGTTATTTATATGTAACACTACACTACATAAGAAGAGACCTGTTTGGGCTCGCATATATTTTATCCTTTATCATAGTTGTTGAAAGTTTACAATTGGTTTTGATGTTATAGTGATGCTACTGAGGATGCAGTAACATAATACACTATATCTGTATATAATATAGTCCAAGTGTAAGTAAAAGAGTGCTTATGTACAGAGATCTGATGCTACTGTGAATAATGAAATGCCATATCTGTATAATATTGTGTATTATATTATATTGTTCTCCCTTTTCTAATGTCTATCATCGTATTTATGCTTACAATATACTCTTACATACTAGACTAAAGGACTAAAAGTAACAAGACTTTTTTGTATGTGTCGAACGCTACCAGACATTATTATTATAACAAGACTAATTTTGCTCTGCACTCTTGATACAAAACATGCTACTTACTATGATTTTGAAACACTTTTAGAATAGCACAGTCTTTACAATATTGTACTAATAATAAAAATATTTAGTTACATTAGAATATATTGACGTACTACAATATGAGCACTTTAGTAGATAAAAATTGAGCAAAATTTCACTGACTGTAGTAAGCAAAACGACAAAATGTGTTTTCTTTCAATTATTAAAATACTAGATGCTGACTAAACAGCAAAATGAGCAAACCAGGATATGAGTAAGTAGTAATATATGACAAATCATGAACCAAGTCACAAATTCTTTTAACTTATTTTTTTGCCATTTAGCTGTTTGTAACTGTGCATATTTTTAAATTTTTTTTTGAACATGAAAAATTTGCAGAATATATGTAAAGTATGTAGTATTACGTAACTTATGAAAACGTCTCAACTTTACAAAAAGATGTATAGTATCAGCATTCTCCAAGATTAATACAATAATAATAATCAAGTCGTGCTTTGCATAGAAATTCTTTATATATATAGAGTACAAGATGTTCCTGGTTTAAGGCAAGGTATTTATTTTGACTAAGGTGTAAGTCAGATAAACATTTAACAGTTTCTGTTTCATACAGCTTGCTATTATTTATATTACATTATTTTTCTTTCCTAGAAGAAGTATATATAGTGTACTAGTAGTATGTACAACGATTTTAAAATGACATAGATGCAAATGTACACATGTGGATTAGAAATAATGGTAGAATTAACTCAATTTATTAGTCAAATGATTAAATACTATTATTAAGAACAAGAGATAATCTTATTTTAAACTACCAAGTGTTCATTTTGTACGGTATATTTATTTATATATTTCACCATGGTATAACAACGTCACTGTATATTCTTCTATGGTATTGATAAATGCGGACAAGAGTGAGAAAATAGATTGTTTTAGCACCATACACTACCAGAGGAAGAGTTCCTCTAAAACTCTTATCCGCATTTTTAATACATATTTCTAAATAATTTGTAAAAATTTACCTTTTTGCAACAAACATAAGCTAGATACTAAGTAAAGTAAGTACAAGCGAAAATGGTTGATTTAATTTCTCTGTCATGCATGTGTACATAATATACACTCTACTGTTTTGTACACCTATATATATCTTTTTAGAGATCATCTCGTGAATGCAAGATTACTATCTTAATTACTTTTAATGCTGGGCACCCGTGATTCCGCTCTCTTTCTCTCTACTGTTTTTTTGGATGATGATGAATTTGTAACACAAAATTATAATAAGGGTGTTAGTGTGTGTACAATACACTTTCACACCCGTCGCTATATTGTGTCAGAATGTCTAGAATACATTGAGAGAACAACATTGGTTTATGAGTGGACATGTGCAAGAGTCTAGCACTGAAAACAATGAACAAAATGATGCTATTCTCTCTCTCTTCTCTTCTCTATCGTTGTTGTAATGAGCCTCAGTAATCCCGAGTAGCCGACAATCCTACAAGGCAAAAGCTATATGGCAATTGACCTCGATGGTTTTTTCCTTATTACAGCATTATTTATGACCAATCTAATTCAATGACATGACATAGGCAAAATCTAGAAAGAGAGCAACCAAGGAGAAGAGAGACATTGTCGTTTTTCTGATTGATATCAATATCATTGACTGAAAGTTGTCTCGAAAGTTTTTTTTTTTTGGAAAAACTTATTTGTCTACATTTTTCATCAAAATTACATGCTCAACTGATAATAACATCCAAAAAGTATAGTTTATTGCAAATTCGTATTAAACTAAATGATTAACTAATTTAGATTTACTATGTTGTGTTGGACAATTTTTAATTTTATTATGAATTTTTGTAACTGAGAACTGAGAGCATAGAGCAATTAAGTAAATAAATTTCGGCGTCGACTTCAAATATATATTAATACATACATTACATAATACGCCTAGTCTAACTACTATAATATAGTCTAATAGTATTTAAAGAAAAAGTCAACTTGTGATCTAATTAATTTAATTGTAATTATGAACGCACCTAGCATATACTATTATGCTGATACAAAGAATAATAAACCAAGTGGAAATTCCATGATATCATTTCAGACTATTGAAACACTTCAAAGTCAATCACAAAAAGTTCAACAAGAACAAAAATCATTTCAATCGTCTAATAATAGTAGCAACTTTCGAAAAACAATTCCTGTTTCAAATTTTGTGAAACCACAACCACTTCGACTAGTTAGAGATCTTATACCTAAAGACTACTACTTTGATGGAAATTTTGTAAATCTTGATTTATTTTCTTTTTCCACTGGAAGAGTAAGTTCCACTGACAATCTAGTACTTATTTTTTGAAGAGAAATTATTCTCAAAGTACTTTGCATATGACAGTTTATAATTATTGCTATTATTATGCTTATGCTTATTTTTCTTAATTTCATAATGTTAAAATTGCGTAAAAGCATTATATAAGTAAAGAAAAATATTCCATGCTCCTCAACTCAACATAGAGCTTGTGTGTACTAAAATATGTGATGCGTGTTGAATGAAGGAGCGCTTCTTTGACGGCTACAATTTCACAATTTTTATGGTATTTTTTTGTAAAGTACACGTCGTCAAACATTAATTTGACTTTCATGTCAGTTAGCAAAAAATGAGTTGCCAGTGAAAGCTCATTCTCTTAGTACTTCCCATAATTCGTGGCATATTATTATAAACATTATTTAATCAGTAGTACACATTTTAACTCTACCTTTTATTTAAAAAATAATACAAACGCAAGCTATGGGAGACTCAAATTCTGAAAAGGTATTTTTTATAAATTATAATACGACGTTAAATTTGTTAATAACAAAGTATTATTGTCAGGATAGTTTAGAAAATTTTTAATGGCTGAGCTTTAAACTTTTAGTATGAGTATGAATATTAAGATTATTTTTTTTACAATAATGCCGGTCAATTGATATTAAGCAAAAATGTAATTAACTCATTATATGATAATATAATAATTCTTGTTTTTATTATAGAATCGGGTTGTCTTTATACACCCGGACTTGGGTAAATATATTATTGATCTTCGATACCTCTGAAGCATTAAAACTTAATAATATATCTATGTGTATGTAGGTCTTGGAGGTGCAGAAAGACTGATTGTTGATGCTGCTGTTGGACTACAAAATAAAGGTCATGAAGTAGCAGTTATTACTGGATATCATGATAAAACGAGAGCATTTCCAGAGACTACTGATGGAACATTGAAAGTAAAATCAACGCCACTGAGATTAATTAATATAATATAATACAATACATATATTTTGTTAATCAATCAGGTGATTACAGTTGGTCAATGGCTACCTCGTAGTATCTTTGGTAGATGTATTGCACTGTGTGCATATTTGAAAATGATCTATGCAGCAATGTATCTCAATTGGTTTACTCGAATTAGACCACATGTAGTTATTTGTGATCAGGTAATAATAATAATTAATATTTTTTTATATAAATACTTTCCTTTAGTAATCAAATGCTTTTCTTTTAATTTTAAAAGGTCTCAGCTTGTATTCCAGTCATCAAATTTTCACTAAATCCATTCTGCCCTATTCCTCGTGTCATGTTTTATTGCCACTATCCTGATCAATTATTAACTCAACGAGAATCTTTCCTTAAATCTTTGTATCGTAAACCCATTGATTACTTTGAAGAAATAACCACAGGACTTGCTGATAAGATTGTTGTAAACAGTCTGTTTACACGTAAGAAAATATATGCTTTGCTTATTTAAATCAATTCGACTTTTTTTGTAATAATATGACATCATTTTTATTAATATTATAGGCAGCGTTTTCTGTAATACATTTAAAAGATTACGTACGGTTCCAGATGTCTTATATCCATCTTTAAATACAGCAATATTTGATGGTGTATTGAAGAACAAACCTGAACTACTGCTTCCTGACGATTTCCCGAAACGAAAGCATGTATTTGTTTCTGTTAATAGATTTGAACCTAAAAAGGAGATTGAATTAGCTATTCGAAGCATGAGTAAGTCTAATAAATATAAATTATAGTCTCAAATAAAGTCTCTTCTAATTTGTTTATTTTATTTTCTATAGAAAAATTACGCACTTGTTTAGACAAACACGAATGGGATGATGTTCATTTGGTTTTAACTGGAGGTTATGACTCTAGATTAGAATATTGTGTCACATATCTTGAAAATTTAAGGAAAATTGCTGCCGAAGAAGGAGTTGAAGATCATGTAACATTCATTTTATCACCAGATGATGATTCTAAGATAGCTATGATTTTCAAATCATGTGCTATTATCTACACACCATCAAATGAACATTTTGGCATTGTTCCTATTGAGGTACAACAAAACAAACATATATGGAATTCATGTTTATAACAACAATTTCTTTATTTGGTAGGCTATGTATTGTGGAAAGCCAGTTGTCGCAGCAGATTCTGGTGGTCCTCGTGAGACAATTGTAGACCAACAAACAGGATTTTTGTGTTGTGCAACTGAAGTTCATTTTGCAGCAGCTATGGGTCGTCTCATTAAGGAACCAGAATTAAGAGAAAAGTTAGGACAGGCTGGAAGACGTCGTTTTAAAGAGAGATTTTCATTTCAAGCATTTTCTGCAACTTGGGATAGAACAGTTCGAGAGTTACGATGGCCATCCATTCGAGAGCATGCAGATTGAAACAATTAATTCATAATATATAAGAAGTATAAATGAAGTTCATTTTAATAGTGAAAAATACTTTATCCAATAGTAGTCATAATTAATCTAAAAAATTGCATGAATGATGAATACAAAATACAATGTATTACTATAATAGTCATACAAGTTATAAAAGTAAATTAAGTAGTTAGATAGGTAGGTAGGTAAAACATGAAGGCTGAACAGGCTGTTTCCTTGCTATAATGTGAAAAGCATTGTTAATTTTAGAATATTATATAATAATATCCATTATTATTATTATTTACACACTAAATTTCAACTATTAGTACAGTATAGCAGCTAAAAAGGAAATGGTTTTAAATGTTGTCATCTGTCGACGTTTATTATAAACCATGTATTTAATATGTCTTCGTAAAGCTGTATTTTAAGCTGTAATAATTTTGTATATAATTATAATTTGTCCTGGTGATTATTGCATGAAAAACTTGCCATTATTGTTACTTATAATTATCATGACATGTACCTTATAAAAAGAATTCCAGAGACAACTATTGTAACCACTCCACTCCACTCACAACATTCTCATTAAAGTCATTATTATACTTATTATTACTCACTCAATATATTAATTATGTGCAATCCAATATTGTATGTATTTGCTTTCTGGTATGTTTTTAACGTTAGAATACAAGTATTATTATATAAATATATTTCTCTCTCTCTCTGTGTGTGTGTATGAATTTTTTTCTTTTAAGAATAAAAAAGAAACCTTTCAAAATTTAAAATAAATTGTCTTATTGTCCATTTTAATAATTCATAAATACAGTTGCTCTGAGCATGCGCGCATTAGAAGTGGACTTTGACCTCTGCATAAAATCCTTTGTTCTCGCTAGCTATATAAAGGACTGCGAAATGCTTAAGGGCTCATCATTCATCTTTTCGAGGTTCAACGACCAAGTTTTCTCTGTTGAATTATTCTCTCAACTAAAATTAAAATTTTGTTCTCATTCTAATTTTCCCAAAAAAAAACTTCACTCAAGCAAGAATGGCCACAAGAAAGAAGCAAAAAGAAGAACAAAATTCTTCATCTCTCAGCCATATCAATATTTCAACTTCTAAAGAGGACTGGAATTGGCCATGG